>VZTI01000412.1:715120-737502 GCA_013397865.1 Struthidea cinerea
GGGAGGGGGTGCTGGGGGCTTTTTTTAGGTGCATCTTCAACTTCAAATGTGTTTGTTGCATCAGAGCCATACTGCTCAATTGTCTTTTGGACAGATTTGCATTTAGACACAGCCTGAAGAGGAAACACAACTATTTTATGTGTCTTAATTTCTGGCTACATGGAAGCATACTACTTTGGAAAAACATAATATGAACTTCACTAACATAGATGACTTCTAGGTCTGTAAACCATCTGAAACAGAATTATGATCAAACACAGAAGTAAACTTTCCAAGGGCAGAAATTTTGCTGATATATTTTTTTAATAGAAAGACTTCATTGTAGGCACTTATTACAGCCATAATTATTGTAACAAATATGAAAAACTCTGATTACTCCTGCTTCAGCATTAAGTCTAGGCTGCCAAGAGCTTGGATTTTGTCCTCAACAGTGCTATGCTGGTGGTCAAAATCTTTCTAGTTTTTCCTTTCCCAAGCAGACATCACCTTTATGTTATCAATAAAAACATTTGGCTAATGACAATCAAAGCTTCAGCACAGCATCCGGACTTGCTAGCTTGAAGAGCCTTCATCTGGTGCAGGCAGATTACCAGCTATAAGATGAAATCCAGGTCTGAAGCACTAAATATCAAGCCCGTTCCATGAGAACATAATGCAAAAAGCCCACTTTATTGCACTTCTCAGATACGTACTAAGTAGAACAGTCCTCCCACATTCTGTGAAAAGGCTCATATATTCCATGAGCTCTCCACTTCTGCATTTTCATTTCCTCCACTGCCTTTCAGCCTCTTTAAAACCTACTTCTCCCACAGAGATAATGCGAGCCACACAGCTGTGCAAGTTGCACTGGCCAGGGCTGGGAAAGGCTCTACACGGTGGCACCAGCAGACATGCCTGAAACTCCTGTGCCTTGGCAAAGCCATGCCAACACGCCCAGATTTCCACTCCGTCAGCACTGTGCTGCTCCACTCAGGGCAGCCATGCCAGGCACCTGAACGCTGCCCTCAGCACTACATTTAGTTTCACCTTAGTCCATACAACACCGAGTCCAAAATTATTACAGAGTCATATGACTATATAAATTATATACATGATACTGTGCAATAAAAATACCAATATGCTTCTCAAGCACCTAATATACAATCCCCAGACAGGAGCAGGATCAATAGAGCCTGCTCTAGTAGTTATGAAAACTACTGTCTTGCAGCATAAATCACCTTCTCACCAATGCATTAATAAGCTCATTTCTACAGTAGCTCTTTGGAGGGACCCTTAGGGGGAAGGGTTCTCCTCAGCAATAAAACAAATTCTGCAGGTAATTCTGATCCTGGCAGCAATCAGCTCCATCCTAGAGAGTGTTTCATGGATATCTGGCATCACTCTTTTTCTCGGTTCAGTTGTGTTTGCTTCAGCTTCCTAACCTGATGATAATGGTATTCTCTAGCCCTGGAACAAACCCTGAGTTTGTGTGGCTCTGTCCAGCACAGAGCTAATTTCTGCAGCAGCTGGGAGGGAGCATGGCTGGGACATGGCGATTATTCTACAGCATCTCGCACCACTGCAGGAGGCAGGGGAAGGGACTCTCTCTTCCATGGAGGAAGAGTTCCTTATGGTCAAGAAAACGTGGAAGAGGGAGCCATCCGGTGCCATCTATTATCAGGAATGTTTATCCATGTAAATAATTTCTTTTCCTATACCTTTTGTTAATAATATTGTTGCTGTTACTGTTCATTTTCTTATCTCATCACTCTTTCCAGTAAATTGTTCTTATCCACACCCATCATCTTCACCTTTTGTGCCTCTAATTCTGAACTCCATTCCACCACAGCGGGAAGGGGGAAGGAAAGGAGGAGTGAGAGAGCAAGGTGTGATTTGAGAGTCTTGGTGGGGGGTACTATTCATAAACCACAATAACTTTAATTTATCCACCCCTTATTCTACACCACTAATGTCCCACCCAGATCCTACACCCTCCAACTATATAGATACAGATACATAAATATACACAATCACAGGTATCATTATCAGTCAAATCCCCTTGTGGTACACATTGTGTTTCCCTGTCTCTGTGCATTACCCACCCAGGACCCAGGTCCTCCTTCTGTGGAGGGGTTTGCCTTTGCTCTAGTTGCTCCTCTCTGGAGTCACCACAGCATTCTTCTTGCAAATACTCACTTTATCAAGAGTCCTGTAGTTGTTCAGGGGTGAACTCCCAAAACATTGGAGAAGAGAATTTCTCTAAATACCAGCCCATTTTCTCCCACGTTCATGACACTCATGATTATTCCCCTTCAGGGCAGATGTCTGAATGACCCTCCCAGAAATCTCTGTCCTGACTCTAAACATGGTACTGTAGACCATACTGAGAAAACACAGCAGACACTGCAACAAGAACATGCTTTCCTTAACATCCAAACGAAATTCAAAATTCTCAAAAGCTGTTTAACAGGCCTGAAGCAGCAAAAAGGGGTAAAAAAAGTTGTGGAGAATCCTCCTCTCCTCTTCACCCCACAGACTGGTTATGATTCTTAATGGACTCCCCACGTAAGCACCTGAGGTAAGGGTAGGAGAGCAACACTGAACACACATCCAAAATGACCCTCATTGCCCTTGATGTTATCAAGTCATAAGCAGATACCACACAGTACAGCAACAAAGCAATCCTGATCCCACTCCCTGCACTGAAAAATAATACTGTGAGGGGCATATAAGGGAACAGATACAGGCTTAGGCATCACACCCACATGAACAAGCCAGGCAACATTGTGGCCAGTGCTCCCTAGGTAAAACCACAGATGCTTAAATCAAATTAGTTTTCAACCTGCTCTGGCTCTGTCATTTCCACCCTTGGTACCACACACTGGCCACCAATTAAGGCTGTCCTGGTTTAGGAATGGTACTCCCCAATTCAGTATCCCCACCAAGACTCTCCCAAGCCCCAGGCTGTTCTCTCTCAATCCTCCTTCCTCTACCCCTCCCGGCTGTGGTAGGATGGAGTTGAGAACTGGAGGCACAAAAGGTGAAGATCACAGATATAGATAGGCACAATCCACTGAAAATAGCGATGAGATAAAAAAATTAACAGTAACAATATCAGTAACAAAAGGTGTTGAAAAGAAATTATTCACACAAGCATTCCCAATAATTAACAATAGTGAATGGCTCCTTCCACTGTGTTTTCTGAACCAGAAGGAAGCATTTCTCCACGGAAGAGAAGGTGTTCTCCTCACTCCCTGCAACTGCATGAGGGGGTATAGAATAACCTCCACATCCCAGCCATGCTCCCTCCCAGCTACTGCAAAAATTGACCCTGTCCTGGACAGAGCCAGGACAGCCACACAAACAAACCTGAAGGGTCAGCACACAGTTTTCAAACTAAGTAGCTCATGGGATTCCCTTCAAAGCAAACAGACAAAGCTCTCCTAAGTCTGCTCCACATTTGCTCCCACCACTGCTGTGCTACAACCACTGTCTTGGCCGAACTACAAGCGCTTGGCCATCTCAGGTAAGTTACAACCAGCAAGAGATACCAGGAGCAAGGGGTGAGCCTTCAGTTCCCCTGATAACACCACAGAGCACTTCATTCCCCAGAGCAAGGCCACAGGCACAGCAGGACTGCTTGTGGAATAATCACTGTAAACAATGATGTGGAACAAAAGCACAGATACAAAAAAATTGCAGCAGCTGGACAGTGACTTAGGACTATCATATCCCCTCCTGCCCCTTCTGATATACCAAAGAATTAAAATCTAACACAGGTATGAGAATATGACCGAAATGTGCTTTAATGCTACTCGTTTATGGAGAGAAACAACAATTAATTATCATTAAAATAAGAAAACTTTAGCTATGGCAGAGATGATATTCAGAACAGTACCCAGCGCTTTTCCTTAGGCGCATTTTCATGGCTCCAACACACATACAAAAATGCTAATTCTTTTTTAATGCTCTTATTTCCCTGCAGATCTCTGTTTACATTAAGGAAAATATATCTATTTTTTTATATGCTGAAACAGTGAAACAAATTGCTCTGAAAAAGAAAGGGAGATCCTGCTGAGCATATAAATATATGGAAAGAGATGTGTACTCTTTACAAACTGGCAAAATCCCAAGTTTTTGCAATGAGTAACATAAAAAAGTAAGACTTCTGAAACTCTCAAGCAGGATTAAAAAAACCACAACCAATTATATTTCTGCCCTGAAGAAAGTTAGTAAAATATTCAAGCATGCATAAAGCAAAGTAAGGCACTTGTCGGCTTTCATTATGATCAATAAAAATTGTCAGTTCATTAGCATATCATTAGCTACCCTGCTGTTTCCAAAGTGTTAACACGTAGAAATATTAATTTACAAACATATAATATCCCAGAGTTCTGAGGCTCTGACTGCCTGCATAAAATAAGAATTTAAGATGGGCGACTCCAATATAACTTCTTCCTTTTCCTATGTAGCTATAAACATATGTTTACCATCTGTGGAATAGTGGGAAGCAGCTGAGGCAAAAAACCAACAGCTGTAGAATAAAATAATACTATCAATTTCACTTCACAGTGACAGCTCAGCTGCTGGAGGATGAGATGCACTCTAGGTTCAGAGCAACCCTCAGACTATCATTTAAGTTAAAACTTCGCTTTTACCTCTGTTTCACAATTAAAATTGTTAGCTACTATGCTGAAGTAAGTTTAGCATAATTGCCCTAGCTTGTTGGAAATCTGGGGACTTCGAGGAGACACCTTCAGAAAAAAGGCAACTTGTAAAATTGTCGTAGGAACTGACAGCTTCACAGGAAAGCCGAGTGGGTGGTAAATCACCGTGGCAA
Organism: Struthidea cinerea; assembly: GCA_013397865.1. Lineage (NCBI taxonomy): Eukaryota > Metazoa > Chordata > Aves > Passeriformes > Corcoracidae > Struthidea > Struthidea cinerea. Next base: position 719,940 of record VZTI01000412.1, read on the forward strand.
CAAATCCATGCCCAGACTGAGGATAGGCAGATTGGCCTATTGCTGCTCTATAGACTCCTTTCACAGATAAACACTTGTACTGTGGCTTGTTATCCAAAACTGGAATAAATATCAGCAACTTTTTTACCTTGTAAACAAGCTGTTTCCAAACTATCCACAGTTCCTACCAAATTTCATACACACCATATTTCATGAGTCTAAGACAACTGATGGGAAGTATCTTTTTGACTAATCATTACTTTCCTTCTTCACGTGCCATTTCATATCTGCTTACCTTAAAGAAACCGTGTTTCCTGTTTCTCTGTCCGAGCCATAAATTGCTTTCAGGTGTCAAATTCGTTTCTGGGGGATCAATGACACGTTCATAAATCCTGAAGAGGGAATACATTGCATTTACTTGAATTTTCTCTTTCCTCTGAAAACTTCCTTGACAAAATCAGGTAACAATAAAAGATGGAAAACAGAACCAAAAATAAAAGCCCTAAAAAAATTTTCATTAAACACAGTATTTATCACTGATAATGGTGAAGAAAGTATATTACAACTTTAAAATTTAAAAAAACAAAATCACAAATATATGAAGACTCTATAAAAATGAAACTCTCCTTGTGCAGCTGTGCAGCACTAGGCTAAAGAAATGCAATGCCAGAACCCACCACAGTAGGGAAAAAAATAAAATAGGACCATCCTAGTCTAGGGATGTCTTTCAAAATCTACCCTAGAGAAAATGTGCAATCACACACAAGATCCAACCAAATCCAACAACGCCTTGGGGCTTTCAGACTGGTCAGAATTTTGAACAGACTTCACAAAACAAATTTATGCCACTCTACTCCCTTTTTCTCTTCCCTCTTTATTTGTGTCATTCATCCTCGCACGTGGCACTTTCTCCCCGTGTTACTGAATTTGCTCAGGCAGCGTGCGCACGTGCGGTGCCTCTACTGCACATCCAGCTTGTGTCTGTCACTAGCACAGGTCTGGCATAGAATGGGACCTCTCTGTAGATGCCTGGTATCTAACAGTGACAGCAGGCAGTATGAGGTCCATAAGCAACCCTTCTGTACTGCATAAACTTGCGCATGACTGCAGCAATCTGCATACCAAATTTCTACAATTAACTCATGAAAAAACACTGTAACACAATTTTTAAATTAACAAAGTATTTGCAGTTCTAAAAGGGTTTTGCTTGGGGTTTTGTTTGTTTATTTTTAGAAAAGCTGTAATGAAGTTTCCATAACAACTTTTCCAGGAACACAGACCGCTGCAATGATATAATTTCAGAATATGAAAAATTCAAGGCCAGAGTTACTGACCCTGGATTCTCATATTGCCATGTCACATGAGAGGGAGCCATGAACTTACTGCTTCATAACAAAAACAGCATGCTTAATAAGGATTATGGAGATGATGAAATCTTTTTCTATTACTGTTCAGTTTACAGGGAGTATGCATAGCTGTGTAATCACACCAGTGTGACAGCCAAGAGAAGAGACTTTGAGTCTGCCAAGACCCTTAGCTTAAAGAGGTGAAATTATCTGTGGTCAAATTATTTTTCTTTCTTTAAAGCTATGGCTTTTAAAAAATGAACACATGAAAAATGAACACCAAAAAAAAAACCAGAAGTCAATCAACTGAACTTATCACATAGTTATCTTCCCAATTACACTCCAGGTGTTTCTAGCAGAGGCTCACTAAGTGTAATCAGTGATTTTTTGTGCTGTAACTTGCTACGGGTATTGGGTTTGTATTGCAAGGGTTTGGTGGCAGGGGGCTGCAAGGGCGGCTTCTGTGAGAAGCTGCCAGAAACATCCCCCATGTCTGGCAGAGCCAGTGCCAGCCGGCTCCAGGATGGACCCAGCGCTGGCCAAGGCTGAGTCCATCACTGATGGTGGCAGCACCTCTGGAATAACATATCTGAGTAATGAGAATAGTTATTGAGCAACAGCAATTCCGTCTAGGGAGAGGGGTGAGAACACGTGAGAGAAACGGCTCTGCAGACACCCCGGCCAGTGCAGAAGGAGGGGGAGAAGATGCTCCAGGCACAGGAGCAGAGATTCCGTGGGGAGGCAGCTGCTCCCCTGGAGGTCTATTCCCCATCCCCTCTGTGCCATCTGTGGGGAGGAGGCAGAGAAACATCAGGAGTGAAGACAAGCACAGGAAGAAGAAAAGGGTGGGGGGGAAGGCATTTCATTTTACTTCTCATTGCCCTACTCTGATTTAACTGGTAACAAATTAAACTAATTTCCCCAAGCAATCTGTTTTGCCCACAACTGTAACTGGTGAGTGATCTCTCCCTGCCCTCATCTAGATCCACAAGCCTTTCATTTTCTCTTCTCTCCCTTGTCCAGTTGAGGAAAGGAGTGACAGAGTGGGCACCTGGTGTCCAGCCAGGGTCAAACCCACCATATCACATTATTGGAAAATTCATATATTTGAGAGGCCTGGAATAACATCCCAGTATTAAAGAACTTCAAGAAAGATCCAAGAAGTTATGTCAAAGTACAGAGTCCTATATTCCACCCACTTTTGCTTATCAAAACAAGGAGTAAACCATTTGTCGAGATGAAATAGAAGCAATACAGAAAACTAAAGGCTAACACTACATTTCTTTTTAAGAAACAACAAGAAAAATCTCAAACCTAAGAACAAAACAGCTATATGAAAATTACAGCTTATGAATGTGAGTACAGGAGTCAGAAGGCTTCTTCTAATACTCATAATTTCATTGCTAAAGTTTATTATAATTATCGTCAGCCCTAACTCATCACATTTCATGAGCATGATACATTCAGTGCTCCAGGAAATTTCTCTCTCTACTATTTAATTAGGTCTATCTGTAAAATTACCATGATGAGCTGTTTTACCTGTCCAAACAGCAAAACAAGACTATATTCTTTTAAAGCAGGTTTCGAGAATTACAGGAATCTTGCATGCACTGTATCAATAATTTAAAGTGTAAGTAGAGGCCTTCTGTCATACCTCATGCAAAACTGAACTACACAAATGCAAAACTGGTGCAAAATACTGAATGAGGAACAAAGAACTGCCATGGTCGCTGAGCATGAGCTCCTTGAGAGTATGTGCACTAAACTGCTCTATCATATTAGGAATTTATGTCTGTATATATAGCACAGCTTCATTCATGATTTCGGTTAATAATGCCCTCACTGGAAAATTTCTCATCTCCTGAAAAGACTAGTCGATATTCAATAAAGAACTCCATTTCTGCTAATAGATAAAACCCCAGTGCTGACCAGGTCCAACAACACTATTTACTGAAGAATATTTGATTTTTATTCACCTGGCCTAGTTAAAGTTGATAAAGGAACTCTACAATATCTATCTACAATTGCATATTAAAAAAAAAAAATCAAAACCTGACATTGTTACATGACAGTTCAACAATAGCAAGTTAAGAAGACAAATCAGAGACAGGTTAATATGGCTTATCTTGTCTTTTCCAATGATTTAACACTCTTTCAGCTTATGTGGAAAGGGCTGTAGTGACCTTCTTCCCAGTCTCTTCACAAAGTGCCATCCTTAAGACACAAAAGCTCAAGATTCCCCATATTCCTCTACTGCTCTACTCTAATTCAAATTACATTTCTGAAGCAGGCATTTACCTTAAATTAAGGGCTTAATTAAAGTTAGTTTGTGCCTTATTCCACATATATTGACGAGGCCAGTTTGTTTTCTTTTCCATAGATGTGCCCATGAAGTAACAAGCTTAGGAGTCAAGAGAGGGCATGAGATGTAGATCAGTCCTTGATAATCTTTTTATGTCCAAAGATGTTTTGGCTGACACCATTTGATTTACAAACTATGTGAATTTACTTTATTATTGCCTACTGTTAAACATCAGCAAAAAAAAAAAGCCCTGGCAAGTATACACACAACATATTGCTACTCCTGTAAGCCCCTCGATACTCTTGGGGAAATTGAAAAGGTCAAAAAGCACATCTGTTAAAAAAAAAAATTAAATAAATCAAAACAAAACAAAGAAACCCCAAACAAACAAAAAAAACCCCCACATTAAGCTTCCACATCACTCACTTTCCCTTACTGACTTTCTGGGCTGAGGTGTGTCACCTTCTATGGCTTTATACCCGTGTGACCAATACTCTGTATTTGGCATATGAATAGCTAAATTATACACTTCAGCTTATGAAGTGCTGGTCTAGAGCTCCTTGGAGGCCAATTTCCAACACATTTGGCTTTGATACCAACACAGAGAAATGCACAGTACACTTCACAAGAAAAGGAATGCTCAGAAAGAGGACTCAGGGGAACCGTGGTCACTGAAACTGCTGCAGACTGAATAGCCCCTCCACCATGAGGCGACCCAGGTCTCCAGGTTAATGGAAGCTCTACTACATACTCCAGGCTTTCAGATTTATGATTGCTGCACTCACTTTCCAAGAGAAAGCTTGATTTGCCCCTACTTTATGCCAACATATTTCAAAGAAGCTAAACCATAGAACCGGGGTAATAGAACAATGAACCAATCCCACTGTCTTGAAATGTTCATGCTCAGAATACATTCACTAGACACTAAACCAATTAGCAAAATACAGTAAGAAATACACCTGTTAATCCACAAATACCCATTATATTCTCGTGGTTTGTATCTGTATTTCCACCCTATCTGCACGCTCTGATTTATTAAGTATTCTTGTGCAATCATCAGAAACACCTCTCTCAAGGACACATTCCAAACAGGCGTCTCTGCCATAATGAGGACAATATGCAGAAAATACAAAAATCTATAAAATAATCAGTGGATTCCTGAAAGGAGGCATATCTAAAATATTTGCAGCCTAATATACACACACATATATCTTGGTCTGCATAGAGGAAGAACTTCTCCAGAAATCAAGCTGTGTTGGACAAGGAGACAGCTCTCTTCCACGTACTCAATATAAATTATTTTTAGCATCTTTGTAATGTGTAAATATACAAGGGTGTAAAGGTATATATCTAATATAGAAAAAAAAAGGGAAATGCCCTCATTTTATACATGTTCAGACTGAAACATAGACAGGCTGATTAACCAAGATCACAAAGACACTCCGGAGTCTCTGCCCAAGATCTAAGCCTTTAGGCTGGGCATGACTGAGGCTTCTTCATTGCCTCACACTTTGAGTCAGACTCCATCTGGCAAAAACGTGACATGGAATTGTCTCTTGCAGTGAAGATGACTTCTTACACACAACTTTTATAAGCAAAACTTAACACTTGGAGAGTATTTCCACTTTAGTGGAGATGCAGCTCTATGTCATACATACAGTATTTGCCACACCAGAAGCATTTTTGAAATTGCTGCAATTTTCATGCAGAACATGAAAATAAACTTTATGTCTGCTCACATTAGGATACATCAGCCAACAAGGACTAATCAGGGGGTGCCACTGCCTAAAATTCTGAACCATAAAATAGACTGCAACTCAACAGTCACTACAAAGCAGCACACCAAATCGTGACATTTTCAAATTCTTCCATGTCTAAAATATGAGTAGGAACCTGCCTTCTTCTATTTGCAGGCTGGATATGAAAATCCTGAGATTAGCCCAGCTGGTTAGAGCATGGTGCCAAATAACACCAAAGTTGAAGGTATGATCCTCTTATCATTCACTTAAGAGCTAGACTCCAGTCATTGTGGGTCCCTTCCAACTCAGAACATTCTGTGGAATTTGTGAACACACACAGCCCTGTACTGCATTAATCAGGCTTAAAACAGAGACTTAGACTGTGAGGGTATAAAAGCCCAGGGTTTCCTTTGTTTGGAGTCTCTCCTCAGAGGGAAGCTATAAATTTCCATGTAGAAAACAGGTGTTGAATTCATCACACCCGATTTTAAATGTCTCAAAAGTTCATACCTACAGTGGAGCTAGTTCTCTAGACTCACTTATTTAATGAAGAGACCTAAGTGTTTCCAGGGTGTGATTCATCTTACAGTAAATGAATCACTCTCTGAAGGCCCCTCCAACAGCTGCACAGGAGCCCTTCCTGACATCAGGGTGAATCATCAAAACACAATTTTGCAATTCAAAGCCTGATGCTCAAAAATTACACTCTCTTGCAACCATTCATTACCCTGTGTACATCCATCTGGATCTTCAGATCCTTTAAAAATACTAAAGGGTATAGAAAAGTTCTGCTCATGGCAGTCTTTGAAACAGCACTCTCAACTTCTGTAAAGAAAGTCGGAGTAGAGAAGGAAGTTCCCCCTGTTTTGCATCAATCTTTCTCCTAGCCTAATTTGCAGAGGTGTTGACCACCTTTGGCCCTTGCTATCATCTCCAGCTGAGCCTGCAAAAACACAGTACACCTCTGAAATAGCAAGTGAAGCCTCCTAACACAGCCCGTTGTATAATCAGCAGCTTCAAGAAGTTTGTCCAACATGTTCGCTGAACCACCTGCACAGAGAAACTGATTGATTGTATGAGTTCCCAGCTTTAAGATACAATATTGGCATTTGTCCTTATATCTATTCTTCCAAAGAGATTAAGAATTTATTTTAAAAATAAATACTAGGCTATCTCTGCATATTTCTCTTTCAACCCATTTTCTATATGCCTCCCAATGAAAATGTGTCAATACCAATGTGATTGGATTTTCTCGATAGTGTTTACAGATAGGATGCATTATTTGACATACATTCAGTTCTGGAGCAACTTTAACTGAATTATTCATTCAGTTTCCAGTGGTTTTTTTCAGAAAAATAAACTTCCTGAGGGAAATTTTGATTTTTTTTGGTGCTATCTCCTCTGCCATAGTATAGGAGTTCACAATCACTTAACAGAGGAAAGCAATTTAGATTAAAATCTTGGGGTATAAGGAAAGCCTTTTCTTATTAAATTTTGAATATACAATAGTAACTGCCAGCTATTTAATCAAGTTATTGTTCAGCTTTGGGAGAAAAAAAATAGGTCTCCAGTAACAGCATATGTTGGGTAAAAGACTCAAGGGTGCATGCTCAGTTTACATTCTCTTCAAGGTCTGTCACCCAAATGATTTCATTGATTTTCCTGTATAATCACAGAGAAAGTTAATGTACTCTATTTTTCACTTTAATTATTCCAAACACAAATCCAAATTTAAAAACAAAAGTTCATCGAAATAAAATTCTGTTTTAAATAACCTCCTTTTTTTCATTCAAGAAAAATTCAGAGTAACTAACAAACAGGAGGAAACCACACAAATGCAAGCGAAGATGGTTACAACACGTTTCACTGTCAGGTTTAGGGGTTTATCCTCCACACATCAGTTGAATAAGGGTGAACTCATGGAGCTAGTATCTGCCTGTGTGGGGCTTTCATTACAAAATATATTATGCTCTTTAGTTTCCTACAAATTTATCCGTGAATTTTATCAGCATTTCTTAAGCACTAAACTAAAACAAATCATCATTATTGACACAAAATAGAGGACTGGACTCATTATATGACGCAGCAGTGGCCCCATGAAGGACAGAAATGCATCTGTCAGAGTTGCCTCTTATGGCAGCTTTCATCTGGAGAACCTGAGGCAGATTGCAACACCTTTACAAACAAGGTCAATATTATGAACTTTACTTGCAAATGACAAAACAGATACAAATGGTTCCTGACAACAACAGTGTAAAGAGTGTCTACGCCCTAACAGCCTGTCTACAAGGCTGCAGTGTTTACCAATCTTCATATAACAAAAACAGCACTTCTGAAAGTGCAAAAAACCCAGGAAATAGGCTGAGTCAGACTCTAAGCAGAAATAGAAATCTGACCATTTGCTTAGGGTTGTCAAGAGTTGTAGAGAAAAAAAAAATATGCCAAAATATGCTATGAGGTCAACTGTACTTTACATGTGATGGATCCAGAGCAGGGCTTTTAGTGTCAAGACAGCTGGTTTGATACCCAAATGGTTATCACATTTCTCAGCTTTGGCAACCACTGCTTTTGGCTAGGACAGAGTTCATTTTCTTCAAAGCAGGTGGTATGGTGCCATGTGTGGGATTTGTGACCAGAACAGTGCGGGTACCACACCCGTGGTTCCACCTGATGTTCAGCAGTGCTTGCACAGTGTCAGGGCCTTTTCTGCTCCTCACGCTGCCCCACCAGCAACAGGGCTGGGGGCACACGAGAACCTGGGAGGGCACACAGCCAGGACAGCAGACCCCAGCTGACCCAAGGGATACCCCATGCCATACCACATCGCACTTAGCAATACAAGCTGGGGGAAAACAGGAGAGGGATGGGGATGTTTGGAGTTATGGCATTTGTCTTCCCAAGTAACCATGATGTGCGACAAAGCCCTACTTTTTCCAGGAAAACAGCTGCCAGCTGATAGGAGATGTGAATTAATTCTTTATTTTGCTTTCCTTTACCTGTTAAACTGGCTTTATTTCAACACACCTTTCTGTCGCTGTCACGTCCAAGACGGGTAAAGAAAACGACACAGAGTCCAGGCTTATGAACAAGTGGAAGCGCTTTAATAATTTTCTAACTACTTTTATAGGATCGCAAAAAGTGTGTTGAGTGGCAATAGGTAATTGGTTCCTCGGCCATCCACCCCTTGAGAGGATTGGCCAAGTTCAAAGATACCGATTCCATAATATTTTCAAAGTCAAAGCCATAACAATCTTGCAAAACAACTTGCGAGTGCAAGAAGTTTATGAAACTGTGACCTTGTTTAAAATAGTTTACATAGGAAAGACAGTCTTCTCACAGAATATTGAGAAAAGGCTGAAGAATTTCTCTGCTTCTAGCTTTTTAGCACCTACACCTTTCTCCCCCTGCACTTTCATCCTTCCAAATCTCTTCCCCATCCCACTGTAGAGGCAGCAGCTGTGTGGTGCTCAGCTGCCTAACAGCACTAAACCACACAGCAACCTTTTTCTTTTAGGTAAATCTCAGCTCAACAGCATGTGGCTCCTGGCCCTGGCATTGCCCATAAAACTTGTTCATCATCTACAGGGGGCAGAAGCGCAAGAGCAATGTATTTGTCACAGGTTTCAGTGAAGATGCTAATTTTTGCCATATTCAGCAGAACTTAAGGTGGTGTCTAGGTCAAAAGAGTTCTTCCTCTGAAGTGCTGAGGTGAATGTCATCTACATATACAGACTTTTCTTATAAAAATCAATGTGCACAACTTCTATGGATTAATGTGAATTCAGGACTTTAAACACCTCTATACAGAGCTGAGAGCTACATAGATCAAATGCCACTTTTCAAACAAATATCTGACTCTCCAAAGGTATTTTAGCATCTCTTTATCACTTGTGAGCAACTATCACTATCTGGCTACCAGAGCATAAAACACATAGCAGTAGGGTTTTTATGGTGCACACAAGTATCCACTACAGTCAAGGAGACAAATACGCTTATAAAGGAGGACAATACCAAAATTCACAGGGTCCCTAAAAGACACCCTTTAACCTCAGCAAGCTCTGAAGCTCAGGTTCCAGACCAGAACACTGAATAAAGCAAGCTGTTAACAAGAAAGCTAAATGCACAGCACACTCATTTGTTACCATACCAAGTATCATACCAAAAGCCCATCTCAGATGAACCAAATGTTCCAAGTACATCCTAGATGCAAAAAATCATCAAACCAAGTCTGAGCAATTAAAAGCAGATTCTAGAAATAAGAGGAAGAAATTAATTCAATGGGTTCTTTCAAGATATAAAAAGAAGAAAAGCTCCTCTCCCTCAAATTAAATGAGAAACCCTTACAGCAAGATACAGCTGAGATAAAAAAACTGTATTAGAATATCTATGAAACAAGTAGTAACCAATTAAGCCTATCTTACATCAGAAAGCAAAAGAGGACAAATGTGCATCAAAATAATGGCAAAAGAAGGTCTTGCAGCAAAACAAACCCCAAAATAAAATTCTACCAGAACAAAGAGGAAAACCATAATTAAATGGCTTATGCCATCTCCATTTTGTCATGAAAAAATTAAAAAAAAATCTAAGATTGTTTTTGGGGTTTGTCACAAGGCATTCATTGAGTGAGAACTGGCAGTGTGAAACTTTGCTTCTGTTCCATCTGCTTGCCACATAAAGGGATGTGCTGATCCCTGGCCCAAGACCTGCAGCACGCAGATCTTCACTCTGGCAGTTACAGCAGAACCTGAGGCATGATAAGCTTTTACAGCTTTGGAACAGCCCCTCTTCACAAAATATATGCAGTCTTTGTCTTTCCTTTTGTTTTTGCTTTGTCTCAGGCTCCTCTCAACCCCAAAGTTGATTTATCTAGTACAATAAGATAGGTGCAATTGTGAGAAAAACCAGGTTTTTGATTTCAACTCTTTCTGCACTGCTACAAAAGATAAATTTAACATTCAGTCAGCCACAAGAAACCTTTCTACCAAACAGCTTCTTCCCCCCTTCCAAAAACACATCTGCTGAGAAGTTAATTGCTTTACAGGGTATCTTGTGACAGGATCATCTCATCAAGGGGTTCATGTCATCACTAAAGGATTTGTATATAATCATAAAATAACCTCATCCATATTCCAGAGCCAATTTGCTGCAGTGACTGAAGGCAACTGCAGGCTGAGGATCGCAGGCTTTGCCTTTGCTGCCACGGTCGTGCCAGCACCCTGCCCCTGGTGTTGTCTCAGCACTGTGCAAAGGCACTCAGCTCTCCCTGGAGCTGCCACACCTCCTCCCCATTAGCCACTGCCTCTGTAACACTAAGCCCATGGCCTCATTCCCTGTTCCTCAGTTCTTCCTGCAGGTTCGTCGGATAACCCACATCTCCCTTTTCCCACGGTGTTTTCCAACTGTCCGGTTTAGTCTTGGTTGTTTGAAAGATAACAGCACACTCTCTCCACAATAACTAATTGGCCATGACTGGGGAGGTGTATGAAACATACAGTAAACACAGAACAAGCCATTATATTGGTTCTAAAATTAAATTTAGATGGAAACTGCCAGCAGACAGGCAGAAAAGCACTCTGCAGGGACAGCACATTTCTCACAACATCTGACACACTGGGGAGGTGAAGCATGGTTCTGCTCTAGTCAATGAGAGTTCTCACTGCAGACTGCACTGGGCTGTCCCCCATGGGTACTGCATGGCACATCTTTCAGACAAGTTTAAGGTAAGTAGCTGGTATGACAGAAAAATTCAGATTGGGCTGAGAAAGTCCGAGTTGCCTTACTTGGCACAGTGGTAGTTATTAGTTATTTGCTTTCACTGTTGATGTGCTGAAGAGAATGCCACCAAATCTGCAGCCCAATTAAGTAATGCAGTTTCACTGATTCTTTCATTTACTGCCTGGTCTCAGATACAAGGACAAGTTATAGGACTGGCAATTGCATGTTACCTTACTCGTGTGCCAAGGATCAAACTACCATCTTCCTCGTTACTGCTTCTTCGATGTATCATTACATTGGTAACACAGATCACAACAAGGATTCTTCATATCATTAAAATGTTTAAAGTGGACACAGATGCTAATATCTGACTTTTTTTCCCATTAAAAAAAGCCCACATCACCAAAAAACTACACCAATCAGCTCACTAAACACTTACCTGTGTAGAAATGGAGCATTCCTCAACTCGCAGTGATGCCATGATGATTTTTTGCCTTGTCTTTTAAACTCCTTTTACACCTTTTTACAACTTCTGTATTCTTAGTGCTTTTTGCCTACATTCTTGGTCTTGTTTGTTCAGCTGGGAGACTGAACATTTTACAAGCTTCGTAGGTAGGGGTTAGTGTGCCCCAGACCCCAAGGTCCTCTCCAGAACACATTTTGTAAACTAAGACAGAACCATCCAGGGGAAGGTTCCTTGGGGAGGGGGGCTCACTCGAGCCTCTCGTTGGGGAATTTTTGATAGACATGCTAATTAGTAAGACCTACAATGTTATACCAGATCTTTTGTGGGTGTGCATTGCAGTGTGCATTGGGGTGCATTCAACCTGGACGTAGTGCACCTAAGGATCCTTGAAATAAATAAAATACCAAGGTAAAATCCCTTTTTCCCTTCTAACCTTGTTTGCCTCGATTTTAAGACCAGGAAAAGGCGTCAGCAGAAACACCTCACCTTCTGAAGCACGACACTGGACTGCCTTTGCCATTCCCTCAACTGGCACATCAGCCAAGCAGCTCACGCCCACGGCACAGAACCAGAAACTCTGTTGCCCCACACTCAGCACTGAGCCTACCTGACCCCCTTACTTACTGCAGGACCACCCAAACACCACAGAGGCCTGGCTGGACCTACTCACACACCACTGCCTGGCACCCCAGAGCCCCATTGGGTGTTTCCAAGCCTTGACACCTTCCACCTCTGAGCAGCCCACGTGCCTCCAGCTCCTCACACCCAAGGAACAAACGTGGCTGATCCTGCACCACAGCCCTTAAGAGTGCTGTCAGCTTTCTGTCACCAAATCATGAAATAGTGAGAACTGTCAGGTTTTGGGGTATTAAGAAATGCAGTCAAGCAGTCTCTACCTCCCTGCAGTCAACTTGAGGATTTTGTAAAGACTGGATTCCTAAAATAATTACCTTCTGGGTAGCTGTGCTAAACTGCCAAAGAAAGACACCTCAAGTATTAAACCCCTTCATAAAACTCTGGGCTGGTCTCACAGATCTCAACAGTCTCTGCCCTGTTTGGTCAATCGCCCTCTCAGGCCCCACCACACTCAGGAGGTTTCAGATCTTGTGGAAAGGCTCCGTACTATTTGCTATATGAAGACTCAAATCTCAAGTCTGCTGTTTAATAGTTCAGAGGGGTTCTCACCGGCTCTTTGGCAAAGATCTAATGTTTTTACAAAAGTATTTAACTAGAATTATGCTATCATTTTCTCAATTCAGCTCCAGTATTATCCTATGTGACTTGTAGTTCTAAACTCCAGAGTTTAGCTAACCACTTCAGATGGAAGAGTTCATTTATTTCTTAGATCTCAGTTAATCTGCCTGGCTGGAGCAAGATAGTTGTTTTTACAATCTGAAGGAAAAAGCTCAAAACATCTGCTTTATCTGGCTGACCCTTAAATTACTACGATCACCTCTCTGTCCATGTGACCCCCACACCAACAAATATAAAGAAAATAGAGCCAAGTAACAGGAGATATCTCCTGAAAAAATTCATAGAAGAATATCCAGATACATTTCAAACTATGCAAGCTAAATTTTCAGAGACTGCTCTTGTAACTAACCACGCCAATTTAAGGGTTTATTTATTTTAACATTAAAAAGCGTCCACATATATATTGGACCAATGTACAAATACTTGAGAATTTGATAATACACCTAGTTACACACTCTGGGAAATTACTAAATCATCTGAGGCTTGCCAGTCCTGATTTGAGATCATTCCCTCTACCATTGACCGTCCTCTCTCTGACACACCCAGAGCACAAAAACACAAGAAATGCAAGATGCTAATGGTAAAAGCGTAACACAATATTCCTGTCCTATTGAAGCCATCAACCTGTCTACCAACATTTACAATTCACCAGAAACCATCACAAGTCCCCAGTTCTCACTTTGGCGGGGTGGGAAACAAACAAAAAACCCAAAATCATTGTTGACTCTATATTCAGCTGTAGTTGAGCTTTGCAGGTACCAAACTCTGGATCCACGGGTCCCTAAAACTCTGCCCATGGCTCCTATGGAAGACCCTTAATCAAACTCCTGGAGAATGACTTCTGCTCCTCTTCTACCAACATCAGCAGCACCTGGATCAGCTCCCAAAAGGAGCCCAGAGCAGGTGCAGATCCCATACTGAGCAGGAGGTTTGTGAGGCCTCTCTGCTGAAGCTCAGTGCCCAGGTACCTGTACAAGTGATTGCTGCCTTCTAGGGGTGGTCAAAGGCTCTAAGGCAGGCACAGATATGGATTGTTACCATTTTTTTCTGCAGTACCTTTTCAGCACTTTCATAAACACTCATGCATTCTCGTAATTCTCTCAATTCAGTATACAAAGGAGATCAAATGATTTTTTTAGGATATAAAAATTATTTTTCATTGTGATTGGGGACTGGATTAAACACACATCATTCAGTCTTTGGTCACACCCATCCTACGGTTCTGCTGATGCATTAGCTATTCAGTGAAAAACCTGGCTATTTAAAAGCTTCTTTAAAAAGAAAATAATGCTGAATGTGTCCTCAACATTTCCTTGCAGTCAACTGCAGTAACTGTAATGACAGAGACTGATGGCAGCTGATGTGGTATGCCAGCTGGAGATCTCTCTTATGCCAAACAGTTTACAGCCTTTCTGCCAAACAAAAGGGAAAACTGGTAGGTGAAAATTAACTTCCAGTCCACAATACCACAGATCTGAAGTTGGGTGCACCCACGATGCACAGTTACACCACTCTACCCAAGCAGCCATTTCTCTGACAGCTTCTGCTACAGCTTGGAGAGCAGAGAAGCAATCTGGGTCACAAACTCACATTCAAATAGCGAGACTAAATTACCCAGCTGCACAGCACTGCCACCACACCATTTTCCCTCTCAAGAGAAAGTGTTTTACAGTATCTAAAGCAGCAAATCCCTCTTTTAAATACACCCCTTAACCTTCTTTAAATTTATTACACTTTAATTAAAGTCATAGAACTTTGTTTAGATCAGTTGAAAACCTCAGGTTGGCAGCCAGAATATCTTATTTATAAGAACTCAGAGGTCTTGGATTCCCGTATTTGGAGGATGTTACTTTAATTTATTTATTTTTCCAATTAAAAAGTTCTCACTGCTCATGCATTTTTTATTCCCTAATGCGCTGTTCTAACATAAAAGAAGCAGACAAGATGTTTTTTCAGTTGGAGACTACTTCCAAGCCTGCTCCAGTTTTATAATCTATTCTCTTATGCTCTTACCAACCCCCTCCATCAAACAGCTAAGAGTACCCATCAAAACCACAGGCTGCATTCACAGCAAAAGGCACTCCAGCACAGATTTTCACTGAAGAACATTAATTTTTTCATCAAAGCGCCTTTCTCCCTTCTATGCCCACAGACAGAGTTCAAGTAAAGGAATATGGATACTGTCTGAACAGGCGAGTACCTATGGTTGATGATAAATAAAACAATAAAAAAATAAAACACCTTTCAGGCTTACCTCTCCAGATTAATCAGATACACTGAGAACAACTTGGAATTTCTACTTTGCAAATAAATTGTCAATAAATACATTTTGATACAGTACCTGCCACCTCATAAACTGTAGGCTCCATGCTATTCCCTCACTCTTCTCAACACAATTAAATGCAACATATTTCTGTGCTGTTACTGTCATAGGGGACAAGCATCCCAGGGGACAGTCAGGTGCCATGGGAAACAATACAGACTCTACAGCTGAAACTAATTCCCAGAGAAGACAAACATCAGATCTTCCAGGACTTGACAGCCTCTTGGGGTTGCAAATCTCCCAACAGCACAGGTATGAACAGAGGCCCAATCTGGGAAGATGCACGGCAGAGTTTACTTGATCATACACACTTGTATATAAATATTTATTAGTACCACTGGTTATTTAAGGACAATGACACAGTTGCTCTAGTTGAATCTCAACATTCACCAGAAAATCCCTGACAACCCCTTTTTGCCTAGAGCAGGAGGGCACAGATCCTACCAAGAGCAGGAAAGTTAATTTCCATGTTACTTTGAGCACAGGTTTTACTTGTGCATCAGTAGTACATTTATAATTAATGCAGTTTTTTCATTTTTCTAAGCTTTCAGAACCTTACTAAAATGTTAAAAGCATGTGAGCAAGTGCACCCATGGCTTCTTAGGTCAGTTTTCTGAGACACATCCCTGGCTAGAGGTTACTGTCTAGGCCCAGCACAAAAGCTCTTCAAGTCAGTGAGGAGAGTCCACTGACATTCAACAGGTTTTCAGTCTGGACTTTGAAGTATCTTTCTTCTCTCCATGAAGATGGGCCGAGAAATTTGGGGCTGTTCAGCCTTGAGAAGGCTCCAGGATGACCTTCTAGCACCTTCCAATACCTAAAGGGGCCACAAGAGAGCTGGAGAGGGACTCTGGACAAGGAAAGTGATAGGACAAGGGAAAATTGCTTCAAATCGAAGAGGGGGGTTTAGATTAGATAATAGGAAGAAATTCTTCCCTGTGAGGGAGGTGAGGCCCTGGCACAGGTTGCCCAGAGAAGCTGTGGCTGCCCCATCCCTGGAAGTGTTCAATGCCAGGCTGGACAGAGCTTGGAGCAATCTGGTCTGGTGGCAGGTGTCCCTGCCCATGGCAAGGGAATGGAACGAGAGCATCTTTAAGATCCCTTCCAACCCAAATCATTCTATGATTCCTGAGTCAGCAGCTCCAAGCTCTAACATCAAACTCAGCTACAATTCCCACTCCTTGTTCTTGAAGGAGCAAGTAAGAGCAGCAGGAGCTGATTTCAAAAGGACATGTACTTGGGCAAATAAACCTCCTTTGATACATGTGCTTCCCCCTCCATATGACATCTCATTAGAACAGAGGCAATTGCACTGTTTTAAAGGTGATGCTTTAAAGCACTACGGGTTTTTGCTAGTTCTCAAGTACTTTTCCCTAGCCTATCCAGGTCTGAAGAACAAAGTTGACTTTGAATTGAATCCAAAAGATAATCAAGTACAAATGTCAAAGCAATTTAACAAATCAGAGTAATGTGGGCAACAGGGCTGGGAAGAACAAAAGTATATTTGACTATCTGTTTACAAATTGAAAGCTTTGTCTCCAATTCTTTCTGGTCAACCGCATTTTTTGGAGGCCAGAGACTAACTTTGGGTATCACAGCATGAATCCTGTAGCAAAACTAGGTTGTGACTGGGTATTTTTCCCAATGCAAACACTTGCAATGCACTCTCAGGTACAGATTAATAACACTACATTAACAAATCCCTCGCTCACAAGAGCCGTCCAAATACCACAGCCCTAAACAAAAGCAGTACTGCATTTATGCAAATTCAGGCACGTCTCTAAGGAAGCAATGTTGCAAACCCCTAAAGAAATACAGTAGAAATTCAAGGGATTAATTTTGGCAGTCAATTTTTTTTTCTTTTCCCGTTTTGCTTTGTTTTGCTGGCAAAAACAGTAAACAAAAAGCTGAGAACTTCTTTACCTAGAGATAGGTACACAGGAAGCTAAATTCTTGTTCTGATGTCACCAAACCTCTGCAAGAGGTGGGACAGGTGAATTTATCAACTGCACTCATATCCTGTTTCCTCTTGTTCATTCAAGTCTGCCGAAGCATCACTTCTCCCTGGGCATCCTGCACTCTGCCGAGAGCCAGACACCACCCCAGCCAAAAAAGGTGACATTTACACGTAGAGTCCACAGCTCTTCACGCTGGACTCTGTTCACACTTTCAGCTGCAGCTTCCCTAACACTAACATGAAGAAGGCTTAGGGTTTTCAGTAGTGCTCAGAAGTTCCCCTCACTGACTTGTTCTTTATTTTTACAGCTTTGACATTTATTGCACTGTCATAAGAAAACACCAAGATGAACATGTTGACTCCTTTTCTGAGTGCAAAAACAGAAAGGGTTAAGATATAATCAAACCAACACCGACATTCACAAAATTCTCTGATTAACTGAACAGTGATGCCACTGCTGACTCGGGAACTTACAGACTTTT
>VZTI01000412.1:737507-779043 GCA_013397865.1 Struthidea cinerea
GGACTTCCCCTCTTTTCCCCCCCCCCCCCCTCATTTAGACTTCTACTATGATCTATCCTCAAGTCATGTTTTCAGAGCTATTTCCATTACTTTTCCACAGGAGTTGTCATAAAACACCACAAATACACAGCCAGACAGCGACATCTCGGTATGGATTTATGCTGGAAGCAACCTTAAGATGTACCACCTTAAGGGACACGGTTAGATGGATCAGCCCTGTTTAGGGCTACCTGACAGAGATGGCTGTACATATCTGTCACCTCATACGACAGCACAGCTCATTCCATAATTGTATTTATCTATTTCTGCCTGTTACTGTAGAGAAAATCAGGTCACAACCATGACTCTGTGCAGTTCTCCTGTCCCTGGATAGAATTCTGCACCAGGCAGTCGTTTTGTGTTGTCTTCATTTTACCTTCCGTGCAAGAAAGCAGCCAGCTAAACAATCTGCTAAAAACAGCCTTCCTAAAACACATTTGCTGTTCATTAAAAAAAAAAAATCACAGCAGATAACGAAGAACCTGTCCCAAAACCCAGTATGCCAATAAACAATGAAAAAAGCATTCTGTTGAAAACAAAGAAATAGCATAACAGAAAAATGATGGGAAGATAAATAAATCAAATTACTGAAATTCAGACAATCTTTGCAAACTGTAGATTTCATGCCTCAATGAAATTAAAATTACTCTAAGCATTTAATTGCTTCTAAGGTCCAAGTAAGGTCCAATAAGCAATATTCCTTCAGATTAGATTTTTCAGTAGTTAATGGAGTTGCAGAAAATGATTGTTACATTCCTCTCAAAACAGTATCTCATAATTACTTGGGTCAAAATTTAAACTTTTCCAAACATTCCAACAACTGCATACTCCTATAATACTCATCTAACTTCATTCTGCCTGTCTGAACAAAATGAGGACTTCTGAAAAAATATCTGCTATCATCACCCAAGCCATTTAAGTGCCACGATACCAAAATGCATTTGCTGATCCTCTCACTGAATGTGAAGGACATTTTTTTCATTCATTTTGGTGCAATAAGGTACAAAAGTAATAGTTTGTTTTCCTCATTCATAAAGACTATTTTGAAAGTCCCAATTTCAAGCTCTCTGAATTTCCTCATCAGCCACTAAGTTTGAAGTCTTCAATACATTGTGAGATCAAGTCCCAAGGCAAGAGAGATTCTAGGGAGGAGAGGTTCTAGGTTTACTGTTTTTCATTCCCTGAAATCCTGGCAATGTGCCATCTCAGAGTCTTCACAACTTCTAATGGAAAAGACAGACAGAATACCCTGCAGAAAATAAAAAGCACTGGTTCCAGACATGCAAAAGAACCTTCCAGGTTTCTCAGAAGTTTCCAAATGGGGCAGCATGTGGGAAAAAATCAGTAAATGTGCATTGTCTGATGACCTAAAATTGAATTAAAACGTCTCTGATGTATCTATCTATTCTTCAAGTTCTCAGGTATGCTGAGTGAAGCAGTTCACAACAGAACAGACTGCACACCCATCCATCACACTTAAATGCAATCACTGGCAAACATAACATCAGCTACTGCCTAAACTACAGAGATGCATTTAATACTCCCCAGTCAGCAATCAACCTTTTCCACATTTGTTCATAATCACAATGAATTGTTCCATTTTAATACTTTGTTTTCCTTTTCTTATCCTATGGCAATTCAGAATGCTTCTCGAATCAGGTATTTATAGGGGGGAAAAAAAAAATCTCCCAATTTTATTCCTCTGTGTAAGCAGAGATTACTTTTTAAAGAAGTATAAATTAGAGAAGATATTTTCTTACCTGTTGCAGTCCACGTGGAGCAGAAGATGGGATGCACTAAGTGACACAGCAATCTTATGCCACTGTCCATCTGCCAGGCGGTACGGGAACACCTCTGTTCTCGTCTTCCCATTAAACCTGTAGTGATACCTGATCTCATCCCGCAGGCCACTGCTCTCCAGTTCAAAATAGCTGTATTGAAAACATGAAGAAGAATCAGTTCCACTTTTGGATATAATCACTGTCCCTGTCACTTTCTTCTTAACTGATAGACTTCTTTAAGCAAACGCCACAATCTAACGAGGTTACTCAGCATGGATTAGCTACTAATTAATTTTTTTAAAAGAAATAGAGGGATAAGACTATACATTCAGAGCAGTACAAAACCAGCAATACTAATTACATGAAAACAGTTCAAAGTACCACTTGTTAGCCCAGGAAACTGAAGTCCTCTTTTCACCCACAGAACAGGTGCAACTACAAGAAACCAAGCCTTATTCTTTTCACCAAAATATTTTGTTATGACTGCAGGCTTTGTAAGAAATCGAAAAATAAAGAACGGTACATATATCACTACCACAAACAAATAAAAAGCCATTACAGTAAGAAACCATCAGGTTATCATTAAATTTGTATTTACTACTTGCCAATCCAGTTAAAAAACCACAACTGTTTATTTTTAGGACTCCCCTACATGCAATAGTGCTTAACTCATTTTCTGACTTTTATTGCTACTGCCGTGATTGTCCAGCTTTATAAGGGAAGGACAAAGCCTCCTGGCTGGATTAGGTGTCTCCACATCTGGAATAAAACGTCCAACAATCAAAACCTTCATACAGCTGTCAGACTCACAGGAGAGCTAACGAAGTGTGGCTATTAACTGGCCTCACAGGGGTGTGGAGGGAGCCAATTCCTTCTCTAGGATGTATTTAGGCCTTCCAGGGCACACTGACAGTGTAAATAGTGAAGTCTTCTCTTGGACCTCACCAAGTATTTGCATGATACTGAACCTTTTTCCTGCCAAAATGAAGCTGTGTACATAGAAACAGGGTGATGCAGACCTCCCTTTATAGCAGAAATAGCTCTACAAGAAAGTGAAGACGTTAGATTGTCCAGATAGTCCTTTGCCCCATCTGCCTCCACGGTGTTACATTTTCCCCTACTGACCAACACCAATTTAACATGGCATTTGAGAGACAGGTGCTGATTTGGGGTAGGGTGGAAAAAATTGCAGGAATGAAATCCACTTCCAAAAAATAAATGCAACACAAACCAATAAATATTGGAGTGCCAATTTTCATTTCCCCACAAGTATTTCACACCGCTCGGCAGTACACAGGCCCTAACAGCCTGTGTGCACAAGCATTACACGGGGGCTGTGCACTTTTTCAAGGTTAGATCTTACCAATGAAGTCGAAGTTTTTGAACATAACCAAAAACCAGAGTTCCTCAGGAGGAAACATATGAGATAGAACACTAGCTGGAAACGTGTGCAAGAGATCACAACAGGCTGAGAGGGGGAACACAAAGACAATAAGTCTTCACCAAAAGTGAAATTCAAACCCTCCTCCATCCTGCCAATGCCAAGTCATTGTATTTTCATGCAACACAGAAGCATTATTGGGTCACATGAATCAAAGACTCAAGCGACAAAGTGAAAAACACAAGGAGGTAAAGGCAAAATCAACACTGAACAAAAACACAGCAGGTGTAGGTACAAATAAAATACACGCAGTACAGAGTGGAAAAACAATCAGGCTGCTGTTGTGAAGGAACTGGCCTGTTTCATGCACATAATGGCACAAGGAGGGCAGTGAAAGAGGGGTTTTCTAAATAGTAGAGCAGAATGTTGATTAATTACAGCCAACACCCATTAAAATACCTAAATTACATTCACATGAAATCTGGAGAAGATTTATTACTTTATTTTGATGCTCAGTAACAATACAGTCAATATCCTGAAGACACTGCTGCTGGTGTTCCCAAGTCAGAAGAGCACTAGCACAAGTACTGTCAGTGATGTCATATTAAACATTTTGTAATTTCCATCTGCTGTCACAGCACAAAAGGAAGTGAGACAGAAAACTTAAAAAAAAATTGAGGGAGAGGTACATAACATTCTAGTACCTCACACACAGAGTAGTTGTGTGTACATACATACATACATATATATATATATATATATATATATATATATATATATANAGCAAGCTAATTTTTTATATATATATATACACACACACACATATATGGTTGATCACCGAGGCTTAAGAGCCCAAAAACAAGACAAGCTCCTGCTGTAGGAAGCAAATTGCTTCCTGAGGTCATTCTTCATAATCTCCGATAGCCACAGAGCTAATCACTCACCACACAATGGTTTCTTTGTTAATGTAAAGGCTACAGTGCAGCCCTGGAAAGGTCAGTCACATACTGCACTTAATCACATCTGTGCTCTGTTATTTGCACAGCATAGAGAATTGCAAAGCTTCTCACCTGACAAGCTTTAGTGTCAATAGTTACCTCAGGACTGAGAACAGCTTGGTGCTTAGGCATCGAGCTTGTTGTCAATCTCCTGACTAATTTATATAGTACAGAACACATTACTTCAAATTTCATGTAATAGCCAGTGCTAACATCTTTATATATGTGCACCTAAAGCAGTAAGTGCCGCAGCACTGTATTAAACACCATGTTTTACCTCTTCAGTGGCAGGAAAGGAGGGTGACAGACCAATTCTGCACCTATTCTTCATCACCCTTCAACAAGTGCAAATCACAAACAGTTACACTCAGACAAACATCAGTAAACACCAGTCAACAATATCCCAACAGCAGAAACTAGCTGGGTTACCCCAACACATCTCTCTCTCAAGTATTTAAAAAACACAAGGCAATGTAAACCAACACTCTTGCGTTGATTTTATTTTTTTACAATGCAGAAATTCACACTGAGACCTTGATTACACACACACTTCATGATGTTCTTAGTTCAGAAGTTGTCTTTTCTCTGCCAGAATATAAGTCACATGCAAACAGCTTTCTAAGTAGCAAACATCTTTTCCTTCCTCCTTCCACTAGACTCTGGGGGAAAGAAGCCTCTTCCAAAGCAAGGACACAAAGGCCATTCACTCTTGGAAATAAGTGCACCTGCTCTGATTCGGAGTTCTAATCTGCAAACTGGGGAATGAAAGACAAATGAGGGGGAAAACAAACTCAGGCATGAAATCATCAACCAGTGAGAAAATAATTAGTAAAGCCAGAGGAAATAAATGGATTTTTTTTTTTCAAATCACTATCTCATCTTCAATTTCAAATTCCATTGCACAAGTTTTTATCTATGATAAAACAACAGGTAAAAATGGGGAGGGGAGAAGTTAATAGAAGCTACCACACAAGAGGCAGGAATTAACTGATCTCTAACTGGTGTTTTGAAGGTACTTTCCAATATTTTGTTAGGAACTAAAAGAAAACATAGGATTAGAATGAATCAGGGTTCCTGAAAAGATTGCAACATCTGGGACCGTCTGAATATATGTATCACCATTCAGTGTGAACTTTCAACACTGCCATGAGATCCATACCAAAAGCCCAAGGGAGATCCCTGAGCATTGTGACAATCCCTGATTCTGCATCACATCTGCATGAAGCCTGTGTCAACCTGTCCTACAGATAGGGCCCTGCTACCCTCCTCCAGACCTTTTTCAAGGAAGAAAGGTGCAAGACAGCAATCTCCTTGTCAACTTCTTAGCACTGAGTGATGGTTTCTTGTTTTATTTGTTATTTCTCAGCAACAATTCATACTTTCATATGTTTTAAATAAGGCATGATCAAAAGTTAACATGTATTTTGACAGATGAAGTTCACAGAACACATGTATTAAGAAAGCTTGTTTTTTGTGAAACAGCAATACAATTTGACCTTGGCTGAAATTCTCCCACTAGAAGAATTTCCCTATTTGCTAAGCATGTAAATTACTGCTGGCTTCTTTCATACAATTATAGAATTCAAATGCTTTTTATAGGTCTATCTGCAGTCTCTCATTCAAATCCCAGTGTATACGAGAAAAACATTGCTAAATTCAGACTGATTTTATGCACATCAAAAAAAGTTGGGCTATTTTAAGGTCATGCAATGTGTTTCACAGAAGGACAGTATTATTCCACAATTGACTCAAGATGTTTTACAGTTCTTTCAGACAGTTTTTGCAACCCCTATGTACCTCACACACAAATATTGTTAGGAGAGGATAAAGCTTGACATAGTCAGGTTTCATGACTTTTTTTTCTTCCCCCTTTCTTTTAGTCACCACCATAGTGACTAAACTGTACATTTGACTGCTCATTTCACTTCCAGATCAGGAGAGAAAGGTTCCTAAAAGTATACTTTCAGTTGGAAACACCTGCTGTGGATGTAATGACCAAAAAAACTTGGAAAAGTCACTATCAATGTTAAATAAGAACATGTACGACACCTGAAGCAGAAAAGGCAAAGTATTTCTATAAGGTGAGTTGGCTTAATCCACCATCTGCATTAAAGAAACATATTCACCTATTCATCATCTCAACCCACAGAAGTGATCTTATCCTGTGGCAAACACCACCATGTTTCATTCAAAGATTTTACTGCTGTCAGATTATGCAAGTGGCCAAAGGAAGGACAGCTCACAGACTGCAGCATCCCAAGACAGGGCCCCAAGAAGAAGTTGGTGTCCTCCAGAATATCCTTAGGGTACACAGCACTTTATTTCCTGATCTTTACCAACCCAACACCTATCACCAAACACTACAATATCCCACAATGAAGACAGCAGCACAATCGGGTAAGCAGATTAAATGCTCCTATAAGAGGTCTAGGAACTAAAGCAGAACTACTTTTTGCATTCAATTCTGGCAACCTTCCTCCTTATCATACTCAAACATAAATAAAGCAGACTTATCATTCTGACTTTACAACTTCGTCATCCTTGATCAAGTGCCAAATGAAGCCCCACAGCCTCTTTCAAGGAGCAGCACCAGCACTTATAGCAGATGCTCTTAGAGCTACTGAACAGATGTCCCAGGGCAAAGCAGCAGGCACAGATGGCATCCCTGCAAATATGTACAAACTTGGGGTTGCCATCTAGTCAAAACATTGTGCATCTGCTTAATATTGTACAGGAGAAGGTCACAAAACCACAGGAGTTCAAGGATGGAAGCCCCATTCACCTTGCACATGCTGCAGCAACACGATGTCGGGCCTCCCAAATGCTGGGGAAAAAAATCACTGCCATAAAAAACAGACTGTTACTGCACAGAAACTTCTGGAAAATATCTGTGAGTCTGGCCAAGGCACAACTTTTAATTTTTCTTAATAACAATGCAAATTCAAGAAAAGTCTAGAGATCAGTCATTTTGATGTCATCAGCTAAAAATTATAAATTCAGCAAGCTTCTGAGCAAATCAGTCTATTTGGACTTGTTTGTGCACATAGCTTTTTCATTTCACAATAGCATTGTGCTATTTCATGATAAAAATGGCTTCAGGCAAGACTGTGCTTTAGCATCTTCGCAGAAACACTTCTTGCTGTATTCAGAGACAGGCAACAAATATGCATCCATTACCAGAGATTTCAGGATTTTCAATCTACAGGGCTGTTGTGATGAATCACAGGCCATTACTCCTCTGGCCTTTTGCTGCTCCTTACCACCAAGTGAGTCTGTGTGCACAGTGGGACACGCTGTGTTGGCTGTGCTGCCAAGCGGCTCAGTCTGGACAGCGACACGGAAGTAACTGAGATCTTGTTTTAGCAGTCCTCAGCGCAAAGCAAATCAGGCCAGGAGCAGGCACTGGGCACTGTGCTGCAGATAAGCTGGCAGGCATCTGCCCAAGGCACTGCCCCTGTCAGTGATGAAGCCATGGTGAGGAAAAGCAGTGCCTCTGAAAGAAAAGATACATCTCTTCAAACTGAAAGGAATGAGAGACTTGTCTTTACAAACAGACTGGGGTCCTGTGGCTTGATGAAATTAACATTGAGAGATAAGGGGAAACAATGGGAAGGATTCCACTGATTGAGAAGAGATCTGTCTCTACAAACAAACTGTGGGATGAAAGAAACAATGGGAAAACCATAAAATCCATAAGAACTAAAAATAAATGGGGGTTATACATTAGAAGGGGGTCTTAGGTATTAGGCGTTCCGGGAAGTCTGTACCTCTCAAGTACCTCAGCCAATGGGGAAAGAGAGAGGGAAAATGCGGCCGGGAAATTAGGATAAAAAGGAGGCTGCGCCCTCCTAAAATTTGAGAGACCCCAGGGGAAATGCCCCATGGCCTCTCCCTTTATTCGAATAAAGTAAAGGGACTCCTCTGTCTCCTTTTTGGACATAAACCTCTGGTGTTTGTGGATTACTTTTTTTCCTGACAAAACGAAAGGAAACACTCGCTTTGCAGTTGTCACCACAGCTCTGTGCGGATGCAAAACTAGAACAAGTGGCAGCTGTCAAGGCAAATATTTCAGTCGCTTCCATGGGTGCTGTTCTTGTGCCCTAGTTACTATAAAGTGACACGGCAAGATCCCAATCTCTGAAGCATTAAGCATTGTGAAACACGGGATTTTGAAGAAATGCTCTTAACACGCTCAAGTGCACAGATCTACTCCTCCACCACATGTGCATCTTGAGGAATACATCTGGTGCACTGAAAGCCTCATGTGGTGCAACTGTGACTGCCAGAGTGGTCCTGGATGGTAAGACAGGAAAGCTTCCTTAATACCCATACTTACAAACCATCCAAAGCTACTTTTTACAGCTGGTTTAAATAAAGACAGACACAGAGGCTGCACAGCAAAACCATACATGGCAAATCATCGCTTATGAGGCACTAAAGACTCACTACTGTGGCAGAGATTACACACTGATATCACCCAAGTCAGACTGACATCAGGCAGCACAAAAGGTGTCGTGAATAGAAGGATCACCTGTGACAATGAAGTATCTTGCTGAAAAATCAGATTAACTTTCTACAACAAAGGGAAAAACAAAAGCCAAATCCTGTATATGGCACCACCTACTCTATTCCAAAAGTATTCCTTCTATGCAAGCAAATCCAATCTAGCCAAAATGTAATCCTAAACACTTTCAAACCTCTCAAGTAAAAGCCTGAAAGTTCAACATCACTGTGCTACTGGCCACCTAAATAAGATTCTTCCAAACATTTATATCCTTTCATTTCAAGCAAAAGGAACTAAATCCAGTCAATTAAATGACTTTATTTTCTATTCAGACCACCCTGAGAACAACAGCAATTGTGTTCTACCAGCCTAGCTTGAAACATTTAACAATAAACACTCCCACACTGACACCTTCTATTAGTATAGAATATTTATTAACATTTTGTCTTCTGTTCCACACATCATCTACATGGCAGCTGGGCAGGCAAGCTGCAAGGCATTAAGCATTTATGATGTGTTTGTATACCTGCAACTAGGCAAAGGTCATCCTAGTAAATTTACTTTCCTCTTTGATCATATAAAGAAAAAAGTAACCCCAACATCTGCCTGCCAGGTAAAAGACAGCTGGAGTCAGAGCGGGTACAAAGCAGCTATGTATTTCCATGGCATGTGTTGTAAGGATTGACCTTAAGCATTTTTGTTTCCGTTTCATATGTCTAAAAATCTACCTTCACTGTGGCTGCTACCTGCCTACTATCAGCAAAAAAGCCTGGTTTCTCTCCTAGTCCTAATAAACCAAGTAGGCAGTACCATACTGCACCTAAAAATAGCACAGCATCTTAGTAGGCTTCAGAGCTAGCACAGCCAGCAGGACAGAAAAGAGCATCACTTGGAGTAAGGTGAAGTTATGACTCCTTAAATGTACCTCAAAAAAGCCCCAACAAACCCACAAAACAACAAGAAAAACCACCCTCACACGAAACACTGTCTTAACTTTACGGAAAAGTAACCTGACAAAAGAGAATCTTCATTCCTTTACACATCACCACTCCAAAACCAAGTCACCTTGTACACTCACATCCTGCAGTGGTCCTTGCAGGGCTCATCACCCACAACCCTTGGCCAAAGGTTTGTTTCCCCAGCGGACCATTTGCAATCCACAAAGCATTGGTTTCTGAGGACTTTCTGAATGGGGGCTGGCTACTTTTTAAGGCTAACCTGGGACTCTGAGCTGGCGTTAGCCCAGGGATCTTTGTGGGTATGTGGAAGCCTAGAGACGCCAGTGTGACCAGACAGCCCCCAGCAGAGCTGTAACCAAAGCACAGCCCTGTCCAGTCCCATCCTCCCTCATGCTCATCACTGCAGCAACAGCTCAGCTCAGGGGATCCCCAAATCCACAGTCTCTAAATACCAGATTTTAATAAAACAAGAGGATAACAGCTTTTTAGACTAATGAGTTCTGCCACCTGAGTGACACCACAATATTTGAAAACAAATTACCCTAATTGCAGTGTCCTTACAAGAAAGGTTCTTCCCTCTAACCTCTCTCAAATTCAGCAGCTTTTCAGCGATTTCTTACATTATGACAAATTCCACACGTTGCAAAATGTGGAATATGCCAAAATCATCTTAGGTCTGGACTGGTCAGTATTCTTTAGATACGTCAAGTTGGCTAATTAAGACTTTTCTAATCAGCAAGAAAGGGCACTTAATCAGTGTAGAAGTTACCATCCCTTAGTGAATAGCATCCTGGAACTAATAAACTATAAGGATGTAGTAAATCCTTGTATGTCTATTTATACACTGCCGACTTGGCAAAAAACTCAAGGTCTGTACATCCCTTAGCTGAACTACCTCCATTATAACATAAAAAAACCACACCTAAAGGTCAAAAAGACCCCTTGCCCAGGTGAGGACCCTTCCCTTGGCCATGCACACAAGTTAGCTGTGATTATAAAACTTGTATGGAAACTACTAACCAGTAGTAATAGAGGGGCTGTACTTGGAAATTTGCCAGCTCTGAACTTCTGTGTCTAAATAACGGTGTGGAAGGTCCTGTTGGTGTGCTTGGTTTGTGTGAAACCACCGAGCGCCCAGGCTTGTGCAGATCTGGAATAAATAACTGATGTCTCTCTCAAGTGTGTAATTATCGACTTGTTGCACACCAGATAACTCACAACAAACACACTTCTCCTAGACTCTCAGGGAAAAAAAAAAAAAAAAAAAAAAATCTTTTCCTTTGCCCTCTCCCAAGGCCCAGCACATGTCTGCTCCATCCGTATGCCCTCAGTCCCAGGCAGCCTCCACCTTCTTCCCTGCCCCACATGCTGTGGCAGCTTTCCACAGCCAGCCCCCTCCCTTTCTGGAGACAGTGCCTGGAGCAAAGAAAGCACACAGGCATCGTTACAAAACTGCAAACAAAACCCAAAAAACCAGACACATCACCCAGACTACCAAAAACCACGGAAATGAACATTAATAACATGTTGTAGACATCTAACTGTCTTATTAGCTAGGGGAGTCACATTCTTAACAAGCAGCCCAAATTCAGCAGACAGTTTTCAGAAAGTTGCATTTAGTGTAAGTTCGAGACATTCTGGTTCTTTGCCTGTATCAGAGGGTCGTAAAACAATCAAACAGAGTAACTCAGCATGTCGGAGCAGACTCCTGGGGGACCCACACATCCTGCTCGTGGCTGACCATAACATTTCTGCACTGTCCAAATTCGGGTTTAAAGAGTTTCAAACTGTCAGCCATTCTCCTCCAATTGCCAGCGTGGTCCAGTGAATGTGTTTCAACAGCTGGTTGTGAGCAGCATGTTAATGCTTCAGAGAGACAACAATTGTCAGCCTAGTGTACATAAAACACCTGCTCTCAGCAGGAAGCCACAGGATGGAAGGTAACTCCTCCAGTAGTAATTCCTCTCTCACAATGCTTAAATCAGTGGAAGATTTATGTAACAGCTCGTCTTCACTTTACTCTTTTGCATACTTTAACCCCAAGAACAGAAGCAGGTGAGCACAATTCTGTTCGCATTTGCATCTCTAAAGACCTTTTGAGGAGGAAAAAAACATGCAGATGCCTCACATACTTCACATCACCTCATTCAGAGGGGTGGAAGTAAGGCTCAATCTTTATACGCTCTTTACAGCTTTCCAGTTTAGCAATTCAACATATAAATATTCATAAAGACGTGCCCTTTACCCTAAAAGAAAAAGGTTAATGGATACATCTGCAGAGTTTTTCCTTCCCTTTCTGAATCCTGGGCATCTTGGAATCCAATATGTGTATGCCCATCTTGCAGAGAGTAATCTAAAACATAGCAGGGAGTAAATCCAATTTTTCAGGTTTACAACTAGGGTCAGAAGTCACTTGCTGAGGCTTCTTTTCGTCAGCTAGGTTTCAGTGAATTTAACTAGCTTATTACCCCTTTGTGGTTTTAATTAAACATATAATGGCCTGGTAGCCTTCCAACTGTTATTTGTGAACATACAGCTTTCCATCTGCTCCTCAAGAGTCTCAGGAGCCGTTCACGGTGTCACCTGGGGGGAAGTACCAACAATGGACTGGAGTTCAATGCCTGTTTTACCTCCCCATCCAAAACTGACCTGCAAGGAATAAAAGTCTTTCACTATGAGCCTGACACATTTATCAGAATCCCCCTGAATATTTATATCAGCAGCTTGCTGCTACATAGTGAAGGGGCAGATTTTCGACTCAGTAAATCCATTTCACTATAGCAGTACAATCAGCTTACAGGTTTCCAAATATTTGGCGTGGCATAAAGTTCTGAAGTTCAGGTCCTAAACATATGTTACAAGCATATTTAAAAAAAAAAAAAAGGAAAAAAATTTTTTTAATGCTTCCTATAAGAAAATCTTCAAAACAATCATCTTATGACTCAGTCCTTTGTTCTATAATGGTGAGATCTCCCATTATGAAACACTCTTCAGAAAGAATGACATATGGGTACCTGAACATCCTTGACATATTTCTCCAGATGCTGATCTTGGCCAGTGGTGCAGAAGAACCATCAACATATCTCAAACCCAGAGATTAAACAGCTGAAAGGCAATGCTGATTCCATCTAATTTATGTTCTTGGGCTCTGGACCATGCAAGGCCAGAGCAAGTAAGGAGCAAGCAGAGAGCTTCAGGTGAAACTATTAAATCACTATTGAAATGAGGAATTCATTGTGAGCGGGATTTTAGATATCTTGATGGCCTTTTCTAAGTGTTTTGGTGGTCTAAAGAATCAAAGGTTGTGAGCAAAATAGCTCACAGAGTTCATCTAGGAAGAATTGGCTAGCATAATTCTCCGATCAAGAAAATAGTTTCCACCTTCTGCATCCCTAAGTCACATGTCTGTCCATCCTATACTGTTTCTTATCATCTCTAATTTAGGAAAGAAAATATAATCTTCAGATTTACCAATGTACTCCAGATAGCTATATACACAGTCTGCACAAACTATCAGACTGTCCAATTAGAATTTATCTGTGTTAATTAAGATTTCCATTTTCCAAGATTTACTTTAATACATTTGAAGCATGAAAACAAAGTCTTTATTATCATTAAACTGATTCAACAAAATGTTAACAAAGATGCATTGTCATCATTGTAGTATAAATCCTGTCTACCAAATGATGATATAAATTAACAGCAAATCTCTAATTGCTACGAAATATCCATTTAGAATAACAAAATAGTATATTTAAATTACTGACGTCAAGAAAAATTGTATTAACCTTATTTTATTATCTTCAGCTTAAGAGCTCCATTCTATTGGAAAATAAAAACCTGCTAAAACTTACTAAAGAAATGAAATTTAAGTCAGGCATTCTATGCATTACTACCTTAGGACAATCATCTCCACTACATCAAAAGGCAGAATATATTTATACACCTTTTTGTTGCTTGGAATAACACCTATTTCTCATCTATTAAATCTGTGCACAACAAAAAAAAAACATTTGCCGTAGAATTATGAACTCTGGTATCAACAGATAACACAGCTTCTTTTTTTCAGTTGTTGTTGACCTCCTGTATGTTCTGAAGGCTTGAACTTTTAACTTGGCCACTTTTGGTATGCTGGTAAGTTAAAAAAAGCAAGCCTTTAACTATAGTATCTCCTTTTTTGTGCAAACAGAAGAAACTGAGGAGAGTTCTTGTTTTTTCCATAGTCAAAAACTGTGTTGGTTAAGTAACAATCGCACCCTTATACTTGTTCCCACACATCTTACTCATGATGAAATAAAGATGCTCTTTATTATTCTCTTTGCAGTGTCTGTTTTCATAGACACAGGGGAAATTGCAAAAGCTTCACCAAAAAAATGGATGCCATCACGAACAGAACCATGATAATGATCAAATGCTCAGTAGGAGCAACAATTAATAAAAGGCTTCCCCTGTGACATAGGTCTGCACCCATTTCAGTTCCCATGCAAAGCTATAGAGTGAGTGGAGCTGTTAGAGAAACACCAAAAATTATCAACCTGAAAGTTCTGCTATTACATGGACCTAACATAAGCAGGGCCCTCTTCCATAGTGGCCCAAATATTTGTTCTCTACTTCTCATCAGTGTGAAGAAGTTCTTTCTCCACTGTCATCCACTTTATTAATTTCTGTCATCACAGACCTGGGGGACTGAAGGCAGGATCCTCACCATGGTCTGAGCAGCAACTTGAGAAACAAGCAGCGGCTTTAAGGGATACACAGAGAGTCCAAAAAAGAATACCCACAATAATCCATCTGAAGAAACAGCAGGAGCAACACCAGACATGCCTGTTCTGATTCCTGCATGGAATTACAGAGGCTGAAACTTCCTCAGTTACTACACAGAGCTACAAAGGTTTAACTGAGACTAGCAGGCAATCCTTCAACTCTTACATTTTTAAGCAGATGTCATCATTTTAAATATTATAGATAACCTCAGTGCCAGAGAGGACAACAGCAGTGTATTTTGTTCAACCAAGATTACTCCTGCACAGCACATCTCCCTACAAGCCTCTGCCTGCCAAGATAGAGGACTCGAGGAGCTGCATTCAGTAGATGCCATATCTAAAAATCCATGTGCCTTGCATTGTACAATCATCACTGCCTGTCTAGTTTGACCTTGGATTTTGCTAAGTGAAGGCATGTGACAGCATTTTTCTGTTCAATGGCTGTCCTCAATGTCCTCTTTCTCAAATAAATAATAAACAAACTCTTAACATGGCAAACTGATCCTGTTAACCATGACTTCAAAGAGCTACAACAGCCTGGAAAAGCTTGGAGAAATTGAAAAGTAATGTAAAAGGAATGACAGAGTAAGAGAAGGAAAATGGGAAGAGCTGGAGGGAGGGATCCCTCTATAATGTAAAACAATATTCTTCTACTCTGAGACAATGGCCCAAAAAATGCAAAAAGGAATAAAGTAGAAGAAAGACCAATAAGAAAGTAGAGGTGACAGGAAAGTATAGAATAGGGAAATAGCAAAGTCCTCCCCTTAACTGGGGAGCCTTGTCTGGACATCTCTGCTGTGGCACTGGCAAAAGGCACCACTGACAATTTGGTCAAGATGAAGCCACTGCCTTCTCCTTCATACACTTTCTGAACAAAAAGGGAAGAAATCAGGCTAACGTTTGAGTATCATGTACATGATTAAGACAAATACCAATAGGATTTTTTTAATAGAAGTGCTGCAGAATAACTGGTATTACATTTGAAATGGGAGCAACCAAAGAATGTCCCATTACTTGTACTACCAACAGGAAAGACCAGCACTAGTATTTTATGTGTCAGACTAGACACAAAGGTCCTTCAAGACCTAAGAAATTATTAAAAAAGCATTCACAGAGTTACAAATAGGAGACTGTTTGATGCAACACAGACTTTGAAACATCAAAACATCATTGGAATTGTATTATGGACCATAATACAGAGTACACCTTTTTTTGCAACAAACTGATGTCTGCCACTGAAACAGATAATCAATGAAACCTCTTTTTCTTCCTACACTGACAACCAGGAAAAAAAATGGGGGGAAGAGACATACATGAAATAGGAATATAATGTATTTATGTTGGGAAGAAAACATACACAGTATTATATGGAAGCACAAGTAGCTTAATTGCTTAATAGCTTAGTTGCTGAATCTCAAAGAAAACATATTATTTTATAATGTTATAAAACATAGTGAAGCAAGAAACATGCAAGTTTAACTTTTATGAAAAAGCAAACTCCAAAGCACGTATAATAAACTAGTCAGGAAAATTGCATTACAAGGTTTGTAACTTCCAAAGTGCATTGCATCTATACTACATTGGCTTTGATCTTTCTGAGTTGTTTTACAGACCAGGATACATAAATAATGAATTCCTCCTATAACAAAAAAGAACTAGAAAAAAAGTAGCAAATTGCAAACTATGAGGAAAGGCTCTAACTTGTATGTTAGATTTTCCATCTACCATTTCAACACATTGTCCAAACAGACCACCGAGCACTCAGTATCTTTTATGCTGCTGCTGCTGCAAGAGAGAAACAAATTCCTCTTACCTGTGCTCTAACTCTCGGATGGACAATATAACTCCAGAAGTCGATGCCTTTTGTTGCAGAGTGGCCAGAAACGTGAACTCACTTTTATTCCGGAAGAGCTGAATTAACTTCTCACTCACATGGGGTGCTGCGTGGATTTCTCTTTCTGTATCTAAGAATTTTATTTTTAAAAGAAAAAAAGAAAAAAGGGAAATAACAGTCTAGTAAAAATGCTAAGTCAGAAAGATTCAGATCACATTTTTCATTTTCACATCAATATTTTTCATTTTTAGGAGTCACCTACCATGGTCCACCACTACATTTTTTCAATGAAAAACCCAAATGCCATCTCTGTCAGCATGCCCACTCGTCACTTTGACAAGTTCACAACTGGTCAGCTACTGATTTTCTGATGGATTTTTTGACAGGATGCTGAGCCATTTGTGTCTGCTGCGAGCAGATTAAGTTGCTGTAAATAAGCTGTGCTGCAGCTAGATAAATAGGCTCCTAAATTCTGAGAAATCTCAGGCACTGCCTCTCCCAACACAATTCACCAAGCTCCAATTTCAGTTTTTACCACTGACTCTGTTACCACCTCTCCCTCGTACATCACAGGGAACCTGTCCTTGCACAGTGTAAGGCAGAGATGTATTACTGCTAATAATGCTATACGGCTGTGCTCCCGCCCGAGAAATAAATACAAGACACGCTTGCAATCCACGGCCGTTTCAGGGATTTCTCAGTTTAAACAAGCAAAGTATGACAGCTCATACAATATTTATTAAACTACAGCCTGACCAGGCATGTGCAGAAGCATTCCAGCCTCACTAATCCTGATGATGTCCAAGCAGCATCATGCCTTCTCACAGCTGATCTTCTAAGAATCAAATGCCTCATCTCCCACCATATTTTTAACTCATGCTTTTATTCACGATACATCATCATTATGAAAGGCAATTAACAACAAAACAGAGAAATCATGGCATTTCACCTTCCCGCCCGTTGCCATGTCTCACGCTGGGCCTTTGTCACACACTTGCAGTTCCTGGATGTCACAACCAATTAGAAACCCAGTGTGCTTCCTTTCCAAAGGTTTTACTTCGAAGCCAAAAATGCTAGCACAAATTCTCAGCTGGTAGAAAACCAGACAACTCCACTGAATGATGTAACACACTAAGGAGTGATGAAAATTACAATTCAGAATTTCACTGCAGGGGGAGAAAAAAAAACCCAAACAAAACAACAATACAAAAAGGCCCCATTGTGTCATTAAATGAGGCTTTGCTGACAGAGAGAAGAGAGACTGGCTTGGAAAACAACCTAAAACCTCAAACACACAACTACTGAGGGAATGCCATGGACTGAAACCAAACTCCAAGGAAAAGGTATTCAAGCATGTTTGGTAATTGGGTGTCTCAGTTTTTCCTGTGCTGCTTAAAGCTCTCCAAATGAGCTTACACACCCAGACTCATAATGTGCTTGCACTCTGAAAGGCTCACCCCTGAGAAGTACTACAGATTAGACATCCAAAATCACTAGTCATCACTTAAAAATCTTTGCCAGGGGCTCAAATTCCCCGATAAATAAATATAGTGCCCACTTTACAGCAATAAACTATTTGTCTGTCCAGTGCCACTTTTACCATAGCAGAGGATAAAGCTTCCAAGAGCAGAAATCATCTCCACTGCCATCATATAGTGGAATAAAAGAATAAACAATCCAGTACAGAAGACCAGATTTTGTCTTTATCTACTAGCTTTCGTTATCTGTATCATTATCTTCACCCAACAGGTGTTATTACTGGTCATAAATATCATAAATATCATGTAGTTTCTTTTTAAAAAGCTGATGCAAGAGATACAAAACTATGTCTCCCACAGACCCATAAATTGGCCAACATCCAGTTTGCTATCTACAGAAACAGACAACCCACAGCAAGTTCCAAGCCACAAGTAAGACTCAGAGGTAAAATGTCCAAGAACTGACAGATGAAGATAATTATCACTTTTTGAAGGTTAAAACCTTCATATCTTACAATTTTTTTCTCTTAAAGGAGTCACAATTACCAGAAATAAAATATGCCTTAACAAAGCTTTGAAAAATTCTTTAACATGAAAGCACAGGCAGTGCTGTCAGTGGAACATACATGTTTAAACTTCAGTCAAGCCTTGCAAAGTACAACAGTTTCTCATTACAGGAAAGCCCACATCCCACCACCTATCCATCAAATTTTGTACAAAAATGTAGGGCTCCTTGCTCAGAATCGCCCATGGTTCATCAGTGCACTGATTACTTCAGCTAGAAACATACTTTGAAATATTTTGCTAGTCTCTACCACCTCTTCCTAGATATGAGTATACCAAAACCACATGAAACACCGGTATTTGTTCACTATTGATTAAAACTAGTAAAATCCAAAATTCTGAAATTCCAGAGTGTTGGGTCCAAACTACTGGGTAAGAAATAGTATTTACAGACTGCTTTGCAATGATATGCTAGTGTAATTGGTACAAACGAAGTTATATAGCCAGGCTTTCAGAAACTAACACATTTCTAAATACAGTGCTATGTATTTGGGGAGCAAGTTCAGTCATTACCAGCACCTTGGGACATCCCTACTGCAAGCCAGGGGGAAAATTGACTTGCAGATGCAAAAATGTCTACAGAAATGCTGCTTTTCACAGCCCAATCTCAGTAACTACAAGGGGTCTTTCCCACTAGTTAGTTCCACGGTGAGATGGCAAATGCAACCAGACTTGTAAGCTGAGAAGCCCAGCAAGGCTGGTGGGGATCCAGAAGGGACACGGCCTGGGATTTTGGAGCTGAGACTGTCCCAGTGCCGAGCACAACCTGGGCTTGCAACCTGGAACCCAAATGCTGGGAAGGAGGGGTTTTGTGGACAACACTGCACCGCCCAGCTCCTGTCCCCATGGCACAGCCCCCCACGCCTCTCCAGCAGTGTCTGCCCTCACACACACCATCCCCGGGAACGCCGTGTTTGTGTTTTGCTTGATTTCTGCAAAAAATACCATACAAATGAACTGGGAGTAGAATCCATTTAGAATAAGAGCCTTCTATTTTCAGGTAGATTTTCACACTTCGGAAAAAAAAAAAGAAGAAAAATTGAGAATACATACACCCCCTCACCACAGGTGCCTGAAAGGCAAAATACTTTTTATGCTCTCTATAAAAATAACCGTCTGCTTGTAATGAAATGTCATATTTCCTACATAATATAGAACAATATAGGTTTATACAGCAATCTTCAGTGAAACATCGCTTCATGCTTGAATGATAATGCAATCTCAGCAAAATAAACAAACACAGATACGACTTTCATATGCCCTTCTATGTGATTATATTTTCTTAATTTGAAATAGTGACTGTCTGGAGGGTTTTTTAAAACATACCAGTGTGTTTCTAAAATTAAGCAAGGAAAGAAAGAAAGCATACTCAGTCATAGGCAAGTCCAAGAGACACAAATCATCTCAGAGTATCAAGTACAGGCAACTCACTACCTTCAGCAAAACAAAAGCACAAGACACACCTATGTCAGAGAGAGCATATCTGTTGCTTGATTTTAATTCTTTTTTTTTTAAGCTGTGGGTCCAAGGAAGAAGTGCCAAACACAAACCAATGGTCCAGTTTGCCAGGACAGACAACAATAACCATTTAGTTGCTACCATCCTCCCCTCCCTGGCACCATCTCCCCCACACCTTGCCTTCTCCTGGATGCCTTGTCCCCAGAGAGCCCATTCAGCCCCTGAGCAGCACAGCCCTGCCAAGCCAAAAAGAGCTGCAAGAGGAAGCAGCACCCAGGGCTACGCTGCCACAGGGGCTCAGCACCCTCAGCACAGCTCTAGCTGCAGAGCATCTGCAGAGCACACCACAGCACCCTGCCCAGCTGCAGCAAGCTCTTACACCCTTGAGCCACACTGAGAAATTCTACCCACACCTTAACTACCCACAATACTCACTATCAGCACCTTCAAAATAAGTCTCAAATTTTTATTTTAGCACAGGTGTTTTCACTTCACCATAAAACCAAGTGAATGGCGATGCTGCTCTGGGGCCAGCGATGTCAGGCCTGGCTTTACCTCATATATATGAACTGTGCAGATATTTCAGTGCCCAGTAACCCTAAATGACAAATGGAATTCGGTACAATAACTCAGGGTCACCATCAGTCCTTCCCCAACCTGCTTTAGACCCTCAAGTCACACCCTCCTGTGTGGATTCAATGCTCTATGCATCACCACCTCTAGCAACTAAAAATTAAATCCTCAGGCTTTTGCCATTTGTAACCCTGAACACATTAGAAGTCCCAGATAAGAGAAATGGAGGAGTTGGCATCAGCTCCATCAGAAACAGTGTAAGAAAATCACCACCACACAGAAGCAGACGAAATGAGTTAGAGAAGGAAAAGGATAATGCTAGGAAAGAAAGCAAAGGTCTTGCCAAGCTTCCTTTGACAGTGACGACAATCCACGGTACAAAGGGGAATACATGACCATTTGGGATGGAATTTTAAGTGATGAAAAATGTGCACCAGTTGTTAAATGCTGAATCCCAGTCCATCTGGGGAATAATTTTTCTTGACTAGATGCCTCCATTAGAGGAAAAATACTAAAATTCAGTTCTGAATCAACTCGTTTTCTAAAGCAATAGGTACGTTTTATCATTCACTATCCTGCTTGAATACCTTTTACTTCCCTTGGCAGAGAACATACTGCAGAACACATTGCTTTATTGGTAACTTCAATCATTTTAAAGCTATTTGCTTCAACATGCTTTCAGAAGAACCTTTGAACAGTCACTCTGGACAAGCAAGTAGAAATTAATCCTGCAACAACAGAGAATCTGGATTTAAGCTATAGCAATTAAAGAATTGAATTTAACAGCTTTTTGGCTTTTACCTTGCTATGGTAAAAATCCTATAAAACTGAAAACTGTATTTAAAAAAATAAACAAAAAATCATGCCAGTGCCTCACTTTTTTAAGTCACCAGCTTTACAAAAATGAAACCAAGATTAGAAGGATGATCCAAAACTAGCAACTCTCAATGTAGGCAGTTCCTAACAGATGCTGAAGATGAAAACACACAACAGCATCATAAAACCATCCTTGTTCACTGAAGCAGGTGCTTCACCAATGCCTCTGAGTCAAGTGGGATCCAGTGCACCTACTCCCACCCTGCACACTGGTCTCAGAAAAGGTCTTTTGAAGAACTGGTAAAAACAAAAAAAAACCACCACCACCACAAGAGAAAAAAAAAAAAAAAAAAAAAAAAAAACCCCAAACCGGAAAAAAAAAAAAACCACGCCAAAAAACACAAAACACCAGGAANAACACCAGTGATAAATGCCCATTCCCACTCGTTTCCACCCTTCCAAAAGCATTCCTCAGTCTACACAAGTCACAAAAATCCCCAGAAGGGATGCTAACAATAATCATGGGGATCTTCTCCCAAACTAATCATTTCACTGCCAAGCAGAGAAATGCTTCAGGTACTCATCCCTCCCTACTTACCAAGGGCAAAATGTAGATATTTGCAGATACCACCAATTTTTTATTTTGAGCTATGGGAATAAACTCACATAAATTTCTCTTTATATGCAAAGAAGATAGAAGACTTCACAACAGGCACCTGTCGCAGGAAAAGGCACAGAGCCACGTGCATCCCTCAGAGCACTTTGGGAGCTCATTTGAGCCACAAGCACTAAGGCTGCAGACAGCCCCCACCATGCTGCAGAGACCCACTTGCCTGCACTGCTTCCACCCAAGCTAAATGATGGGGTTCAGTAAGCTGGGGGTACTGCCAAGGGAAAATAAATGTCAATTTATGTTAAGGTGCTAAGCCGGCACTTTGTTGCTCTCTGGGGCCCCTGCACTGGAACAGGGGGGACCAGGACTATCTGTTCTACTTGCCAGCAACCCAAACAGAGGGGTCAAAACACCTTACCCTTCTCTGAAAAACTATGCTGCCAGGGAGGACCAAAGAGGGCATGATGTATTCTCATAAGCACATCTCTGCTTCTGTGTATTCTCGCCAGCATGAGAAGACATCGTAAATGTTTTTGCCTTGCTAGCTCCACTCAGAGTCAGTAATAAACAGCAGGAAATCATGTTCAACAGCACAGCTTTCTAAATTATGCTTATTCATTGTAAATCATTTTTTACATGTTGCTTCAAACAGCGTTTCTCAAGAATAAGATCCGTCTGCAGTGAAATGTTTGGTGATTTTAATATGCAAGCCTCCTACAGAGATGATGTCTCATTTTAATTATTGTTTCGGTTTAATGGGTTTTCATTAAATTAGAGGATGGAGCAATTACCAGGGTGAACAGCTAATGTCACAAAGGTAAGTTCCCATGACTATACAGCAAAAGCAGTTCCGCTAGAGAAGTGGAAAAATAGTGTAATTCAATGTAAACTCCGCTTTTGCATGATGCAAAACCACCCTTGGCTATACATGCTCATCTATTGCTGTCATTTTGATATACATGTTTGTAAACTAGTTTACAAATAGGTCTCTCCTAACAAAATTCATCTAGCGTTTAAAATTATATATACATATAAATAAAAATCCTTTCAGGAAGCCATTGCAAACCCAGTCCTAGAACTCCACATGCCAAGGGCAGGAGAATTTTGAGTCACTGAAGAAATCAAACAGAGAATACTTATCAAATCACAGTTTATCCTCAACCACTAATTTAGCTGATTTAGTGGCTTAGTGTCACACTCTTCACTTCTTGAAAATTGCCTTGACTTGAGCACCAGCTAGAGTGACCACACTCATGCTAATTAAGTAGTTGTCAGAGAGTCTTAAGTCCTCTGTTTGCTTTATCAGCCTTTCAAACTGCACCATGGCAATTGAGTACTCTGGAACAAAGAGAGCAGCAGATACTGCACAAGACCTGGAAATGAACACACGCCAAGAGTGAAGGCAGCCGCCTCTGCTTCTCCAGCCCCAGCCAGCCAAAGGTGTCTGAAGTGGCAGAGAAACCACAGTGGCAGGAAGCTGTAGCAAAGCCTATATTGAGAAAATTCATATGGGTCTCCCACCTCCAGGGCTTTTCCTTGTCTTTTCCACCCATGTTGGAGTGCACTGGGTGGTGGTAGAGAGACCGGCCCTGAAGATCAGAGAGAGGGGCTCTGTCCTGGGCCCGGAGGGGACCCTGGGAGTGCATCCAGGTCACCGGGGATGGACTGAGAGAGGATTGTGTGTTTATGGACAGACTGGGCCTAGGAGAAGTGTTCATTGGAGTTTGTGGCCTTATAGGGCATTGTTTGCCTATTACCATACTAGGTAAAATCTGTGCAATACCCCAGGTGATTGGGGGACACTGTGGTGAACATCTTTCCTGTTTATATGATGTGATATCCTGTTGGGTGCTGGTATTTGGGGAATTCTGACTTCGCAATAAACGGCTTTGCCGCTCTCCATCTGATGAGCAAAGTCCTTGCCCGTGCGTCATTACTGCAACCCACATGGGCAGAGTGACCGAGGAAAGCACTGGAGTCACCTCCCCAGCAGCACGAGGAGAAGCAGCAGCAGCAGCAGCAGCCTGGTTACACTCCAAGCCCAGTGACTGACACTGTCATCAAACCAATTGGCTGCTACGGGCCAACATCAGAAACCCGCAGTCAGCCACGGGGCTTTGGGGCAGGTTTCCTGCTGCCAGCAACAGACACCCCCTTGCTGAGGCTACACGCCACCTGTTCCTCAAGGCAGCTCCTTGAACTTATTTCAAGCATTTTAAGCGGCTGCTGAGCTCGTCTTCTCGAGCAGGCCCTGTTGTTTCCTCAAGGGATTCACGCTGAAATCAAGACTGTTTACAAATGGTTGAGCCCTTAAATTAAATTCT
Organism: Struthidea cinerea; assembly: GCA_013397865.1. NCBI lineage: Eukaryota > Metazoa > Chordata > Aves > Passeriformes > Corcoracidae > Struthidea > Struthidea cinerea. The sequence goes on from VZTI01000412.1 coordinate 761,593, forward strand.
TCGTTGAAATGCTCCAGAAGTTCACTATCACTAAAAGCACATAATCTGCTCTTAAATCATGTGAGTTAATCAAATTACATGTGTTGTTAGTTAATTAGTTCAGGAGTCACTGATTGTATCATCTTTTCTGCTGTTTACCTACATTAGATAAGGTATCACGTTATTGTGCCTATAAAGATTGCTCTTCGCAAATTTGGAAAATAAAAACATTTTAACAGAAAGAACATGGACTTACACCAGCAACACTGTGAACAGAGCCAGTGGCAACACCAGGAAAATGGAGTAATTGCCAAGAATCATTCCCAGTGTGCTGTCCAGTTTGCAGGAGGAGTACTGGCCACTTCAGGGATCTGTTCCAGGAGTACATTAAATACTAATGTCACACACAAGTAACGAGTCACTCAAAAATATGGCCTCATGCAAAAGCAAGCTGAACAACTTTTTTCCTCACCTTCTACAGAGCATTTTCAAGTATGCTTGAAGTCACACAAAAATATTAGAGATTGCGTTTAAAAATTATAATATATACCAAAACTTGCAAAACACGTTCTGCATTTGTTTAAAGGAAACTTAAGGTGGTACCAGAAGGTGAGGAGCCCCTAGAACTAAAAATCAGACACAGAAGGCAAGTTTTGCAAGTAAATACTAATTGTAGGTTTGGTCTTACTTCCTTCCACTATAACTCCAAGTGTGTTGGTAATCCAGAAATAAAATATAAGCTTAATAGAACATGCAGACAGATTGACCCATTTATATTTCTAAGCAATATGCAATCACTCTGATTTCTCATTTAGCACTCTTCTTTCTTCCAGGTAATAATAAATACTGTTCATAATATATGGCAACAATATTTTAAAAAAATAATCACAAGTACTTCTGAAGTGCTTTATGATTCCTGAGTTTACCACGAATATAACAGATACAGCCAACAAGTAATACATTTCAAAAAAATGTTAAGTACCAGATTCCACTGGAGCAGGAGAGAAGCTGAATGCCTAAATTACTCTGACTTCGTTGAAAACCCCACTCTAACTTCAGTGAGGCCACACAGAAATTACAATTTGCCTCCCTGGTGAAAACCTGCATTCTTTAAATGTGTAAACCAAAATACTACTTGAAATAGTTCATTAAAAGGGACGTTTCAGCTAAGCAGAAATCTGACTTCGTTTCTTCACTGTGGAGAGAGGTTACTACGCCTAAGGCAGCTAACAGACCTGGGTACACCTACACACAGGTTTTAATTTCCAGTCATTTCATCACATGAATAATCCAACTAAAGACAATGAAATTATCGTAGAGTTTGAAGCAAACATATGCTGAAGTGCTCTCTTGGTTCAAAAACTCCCAAAGACTTGACAGTCTAAATAGTTTTTTAATTACTTTTAAAGCACAGGTCATGTATTGCTAAAATGTTATGGTTTCGGGTTTTTTTACACCCTATATATGATTTATACAAGCATTAAACAACACGTGTTTCATGAACTAATTCTCCCTTTTGTTTTCTTTCCCTGAGGAAAGAAATCCCTTCATGTTATTGCTAAAGCAAATTAAATCCTGGGTGTCTGTTTTATTTATTAACTGCATGATAATAGCATGAGGCATAATACATTTGTCAGAGCCCTTCTCTACTGAAGTATAATTTCTGTCAGCCTCTTTATGTTTATATTCAATATTCTAGATGTCTTTGTTTCTTGGAACATACATAGGCACACATTTATATTTTCTCCCAGAGTAAGTATCAACACTATTGGTGAAGTGTTTCACAACACCCACAACAAAGAACCATAAATAGCTAACATACTTAGTCATTCTCCATGAGTTTTACATGATTTATTTGAGAGATTTAATAATTTCTTTTAAAAAGTTACAATAATAACTGTTTTATCTTTTTACACCATAATTATGATTTGGAGCATTGCTTTCCTTATTTCACCCAAGCATACCACAACTCATGAATAAAATATGACAACTTTGATAGCATCCATTGCTGTGGGTTCATCCGTAACAGGAAACGTGATTGGGGTACTAAGAGCTCCCTTTTTCTCCATAAGCCTTTGTTTCTGAAAATAAGCTTTTATTTAAATAGAACTGGCACATGCGTCCCCCCTTTTCTGCGTTTCTTGCCACTAGCAGTAACACCAGCAATAATGTTTACTCTTTTTTTTAATGACTACATTTTGAAGCGATTAGGATGGCACGAAGCAAGACGAGCAGAATATCCCATCTTGAAAGCTGGCACTCACAAGACATCAAAAAACATTAAAAGCAATGCCAGTACCAGAGAACAAAAAGCTAAAGCAGAGGGCATGACTTAAACACGTGAGCAATGCTACTATAAAAGAGAAACTTTTTTTTCTGGCTCCATAATTAGTTACAATGAAGGAAACCTAAATTACTTCCACCACTTCCCAAACAAGATTGCTGTACTTAATGCTGCAGGGTCCTCCTACCACAGCTTGTCAGTACATTCCCTTAAAAGGAAGGCTTGGGGTAAGAGCAATACATGAGGTTTCCAGATCATCAGCATTTACCAAATTATTCTACAAATATCATGTTTCAAGGCTGTGCTCCTTCACTTTCCAAACAGCATGATGAGCACCCATAGAGACCTCCACAGACCAAGAAAAATCATGACACATACACACACAAACCCCACTCTCCTCCCACACACCTTGGCTTTGTTATTTTCCCCAGTACCCAGGAAGAGGCTGTAAAATTTCAAAATTATTCTTCTCAATGAGCTGAAGTAGAAAGAGAGAAACAGAGGCAGATATGAATGCCATCTGTAGACAGTCCGTCATAGAAGCAACAAGTATTTAAACTCTAAGATCCAGTTTTATATGTGTTTTGCTCTTAAAAGATCCTTGCTATATTCCAGTTTACAAAAAGTTTTTTAAAAATGAAAATTAAAGAATAAAAGGGGCTAAACAATAGAGAACTAAGCTTTACAACACAAATTTATCGCCTTTGGAAGTGTTTGTTCCCACTGATGCCAAATGGAAAACTCACAGCTTCAGAGGGCAGAGGGAGGAGTCACCTGTACATGCAAGGGAAGACAGACTAAAATAGTCCCTGCAGCTGTAGTGAACCTATACTATTTTTCCTATTTACAGCACGGGGCACCCACAGCAAAGTCCGCTGTAACATAAGAAATGTTGCCACAAAGGAGGGAGGATGGGGGACAGAAAAGCTGCAATGAGAGGCTTTTAGGAAGCAAAATCAGTTCTGAGCTACAGTACTTACTGCTCTAAAACAGTGATTCCCAGATCCCTGTGGTCAGAATTACAGGACCAACTTCGCTATTTTAGCAGATACGCAAGCTATAACTAAGGATTTCGTCCCATGTTAGAGTGGGCATCAGGTGCCAAAACCAATTTTTGCCCATTCTATTAGAAAAAATAAAAACCTAATGTTCTGCACTTTGTATCACTGAATAGGCCACAAAAAGCAAGGCAATCGCATGATATAATGCCATAAAACCAGCACAGTATGACATGAATGCTTCATGCCATTTATGTGGTGAAAATGAAAAAATAACAGACAAAATGTTCCCCTTCTGTGTCATTTATACAGCCACACCGCAGGTGGCTGGATTATTCTAGAATTTGACATAGAAGAAGTAGGTTGAGGTCTCAAGTAGCATCTAATCTTTATTCTTGATAGATAGTTCAAGACAGCAGGCTTTTTCACCACAGGAAATGGTCCATGCCTGGCTCCTTTATAAGGTCTGGTTGTATCTGCCTTTGTGTACTTCTTCAAGGTACAAAATCTTAAAAAAAACCTCATGTGAAAGTAATTTCAAATAACACCACTTCCTTTTAGGCAAAAGATGTAGCTGTGTTTAGAAGTAATTTAATCAAGTCGGCCAAGTGTAAATATTTTTCTCAGTTATTAACAAGTTTCTAGTAAAATTGGTTTAAAATTAAAGATTTCACCATTGGGGTCAAAATACACCACAATGGGCCACTTTGTTTCATTGCCTATAGTAAGAATCCAATTCTTGAGCATTGCTTTTCCCATCCTCTGCATTTCAAGCAGTTTTAGCTCAGCAGTACCTACTAATGCTCCAGTTCCGCCCTCTTTTAACCCAGTATCTGTCCACCAGCCCAGAGCTGCAATATGAGGTGCAGGGGCTTGGGCAGGGTTCTTTACCCAGGACTACTCAGGGACTTGCCCCAAGGTAGCACAACGCAGGTGCCAACTCTGCTCCACCCCAACTTGCCACAGCTCTGACAAGCACACGGGCCCATCTGACAAGATGCTACAGAATATTCTTAGTCCACTTTAATACTTGTTTACTAAACAAGGAGCTAATTACAGCATTATATGACTTAAGAGTATCCATTTGCCAAAACTGTTGCATGAAAAAGAATTTTTGTTGTATTCCTATTCTGATGAAGATACAAGAAACTCAAACTGTTACTCTTGCTTCTATCTGAGCTACTTTCACTGCGAGGACGTAGATGCTTACATGGTGTGGAACACCCGTACTAGCAGTATTAGAAACTAATTTCTGCAACCCCCTCTCAGCCCATTAAAGAGCAAAGAACTTTTGTTTCCTTTCTGCTTATCTTCATGACAGGACTTCGTCAACAGGTTGCCAGAAGCATTCAAGGCTTTTAGCACACTACAGAAGTACTGAAGTGCTTATCCCACTTCCCCTCTGTACTCACCATCGTGGCAAATGAAGACAGACAAGTAGCACAATTATTGTCTCCCAGGAAAGCAAAAATAACTGTCAAGGACAGAGGCAATGTGCGCTCAGAATTCTCTCCTAATCATTACAGACATGATGGGAAATTCAAAAAATGTCAAGTAACAGAAGGCAGCATGACAGCATTCAGGACGGGCAGGAAAAAAAAGGAAAAGTAGAAATTGGTCACTGTTGTTTAATGTGACTAGGTTTCTATTTTACTCTACACTTACTCGGAAGCAGGGGGCAGGGGTGTTTTAAAGAAGAGAATACAGAATGAGAAACTCCGAAATGATTTACAAGTTATATCTTCATATCAATATGCTGGATAAATTTTAGACCTGGACAAGTTTCTAACATAATTCAAACATTAAACAAGAAACAGCCAAGACAGGATGGGTATATAAGAGTATTTTAAAAACTGCGTCTGGGAATTGATAAAGTTAATAGTAGTTTATGTATCTTCAAAGCCTCAAAGCATTGTTTAATAATTATGTCTCAGGTGATCTTTAATTTTCTCCATTGAAGATGATTCATCTCACTCAACCCCTCCTAGCTCATTGTATTCAATTCCAGATAATTTGGCTGTTCTGAAAATGGTTTTTGCAAAGGTAAAAACCCACACTTAGACTAACGGCTTCACGGAAAGAAAAAAATTGCATTGTGTATACAAAACACATTAAAATATTAGCTATATTAAAATATATCTATATATCATTTATAAGTTAGGCAGATGTTTGAATTGAATTATCACAAGAAAACCTCGCTCAACCCTCTGGGGATGAATATTCCAAAACCTTTCTTAATTACAGGATCGCACACTTTTTTCCAGGGGGCTCCTGTCTCACAGTCAGTGCACAAAGGAAAGAATAAAGAGTAAAAACTATTTAACAAACAAGGATCCTAAGTTTTGCTTTATTTTTATTGTTCAAGGCTCACCTTGAACAGTAAATCTACCATATTCAAATCCTTCTCTGAAGGCAGAACACACCGTGACCAAGCTAATTATTCCAGCACAGTATTTGAGCCTTCTACAAATATTAATGAATTCTCCATACCACTGCTGTTAGAGGAAAGGGCATTAGCACCTCAGTTTTACAGGTGAGCAACACAGCAAAAGTGAGGTTCTAATTCACTAACACAAACCCCCACGTTATCCAAGTTGCATCCTCCAAAAACACTCGTTAAACATCAGCACACTTGTTAAATATCACAGGTGCTTTACAGCAACATCAAATCTAAACTTTCTGTGCTTTTCCCGATTACGCTGCCCTAATGCTGCCTGTACCGTAAGCGAACCTTTACCTAACTCTACTCCCCTGGTGCAAGGCTGCAGTCTCTGTGTTTCCCATCCAGGCCACAGCGTCGTGCCTCTCTCTCTCTCCAGGCTGCTTCTCCCAGCTGCTGTGCACTGTAGGTGCTAAAAAGCTAGAAGTGGAGAAATTCTTCAGCCTTTTCTCAATATTCTGTGAGAAGACTGTCTGTCCTATGTAAACTATTTTAAACAAGGTCACAGTTTCATAAACTTCTTGCACTCGCAAGCTGTTTTGCAAGATTGTTACGGCTTGGACTTTGAAAATATTATGGAATAGGTCTCTTAAGACTTGGCCAATCCTCTCAAGGGGTGGATGGCCGAGGAACCAATTACCTATTGCCACTCAACACATTTTTGCAATCTATCCTATATAGTAGTCAGAAAATTATTAAAGAAAAGCTTCGGCTTCCACTTGTTCATGAGCCTGGACTCTGTGTCGTTTTCTTTATGCGCCTCGGACGTAACAGCGACAGTGCACAGCTCCCCTTACCATGCTCTTGATGCCTGCACCTCTCTCCCTTCTTCCTCAAGTCCTTGTATCGTCCTTGTCACAATTTTCCTGCCTGGCCATCACCCGCTTCGTGCTTGGCCTGCAGCTCCTCCATGCAGCTCTTTCTCACCTCTCCCCTCCCCATGCCCATCTGAGGCCATTTCCTTGCCCTGCCTGTCAGAGTTCACCTCATCCAGCTGCTTCCACCCATGTGCCCAGCACCAGCCTGCATCACTCCCACCTCTCAGGGGAGCCCGTTCATCCCAACCCTATCATTGTCACTTACATACTCAGTCCTTGTCCCTAGACTTCCAGCTTTAAGCCCCTCTCATTCCCAGCTTCTACAGAGGGAAGGGGTGAAAAGCAGGGAAGGAAGGGGTGAAAGCAGGACAAGCGCTCCAGACCCCAAGAAGAGATCAAGGCCTGCTGATGGACACAAGCCCAGAAGCCATCTCCATCAGAGAGGTCACAGGTTCCTCCATGCTGCTGGGTGCAGTCAGCCCAGCTGTTGGTGTCCTATTTAAATTCTCATTTTAGCAGTGCTTCACAGAGCAGCTCTGACAAAGGGCTAACACCTCTGTCAACACTCTGGGATAGTGGGCAGCTGCCACGGCTCCTAAGGACCAGGCTGGAGCTTGGAAAAACAGGGGAACATCCCAAGGGACGGGTGTGGAGCAGCAGTGAGGATCCCACTCTCCAAGGGATGGGCTGGGCCCTATTTCTCACAACCCCACAAGCCTCCATCATAGGGACAGACACACACTGGCAAAAGAGCTGCCCGTGGTTGCCTTCAGAGCCAGCCAGCCCTGAAAGCAGATCAGCTTTGAGTAAACCACCAATTCTGCCATGCCCAGGTGAGAGGGGCATTGTCAGAAGGGACACCTCAGTGGAAAGACAAGAGAAACAGCCAAAATTAAGCACCAAGGAATGTTACCGCATGATGGGGGCAAGAGGCTGATCCACACCTCAGGTGTCAAGGTGTTTTTACTGACACATACAAAGGGTTTTTATCTGATGGCAGCTGCCTCTCCCTCATGAACTCCCAGGAGACCAGGACAGGCATCCCACAGGCAGCATGGGGTAAAACCCCAAATCTACCCACCCCTGTAGGAACCAGACTAGGCCTACACAGCATGACACAGCAACGGCAAAATACCTCACTCTGACATTCAAAAAATAAAATACAAGCTCACAAGTTCAAGATGCTTGCAGAGTTTCCACAAAGATAAACCTGCGTGGTGTGGTGAGCTGCAGCACACTTCTGTGGTTCTGTGGTTCTGGCCAGCCCCACCTGAGAGAGCAGCCCAGTCCCTCGCCCAGGCTGGCAGCACCTCAGGGAAAGTGTATTTTACAGTGGAAAAAAAAAATCTCATCCAGCTGGAGGGGAGCAGCTGCACAGGCACACAGCCACAAGTCCAAGAGACAGTGGGCAATACCTGGTTTAAAAAAAATAAAAATAATAAACAGACATTCCTTTCCAACAGTGCAAGGGTCATCAGCTGCTTTGCCAACTGTCCCAAAGCACATGAAGGATGGAGCTGCCAGCAGCCTCAGGTGTGCCCAGAGACTCTGCCCCAAAAGCCCCGGCATTCCCACAAGATGGGATATTCAGATACACCATCATGGAAAAGGTACTAGAGCTACTCTCTCCAGTGCCAGCTGAAAGCAGAACTAAGATTTCCAGCCACCCATGTTGTGCCTTCCTAATTTTTCTGCTACTGTAAGATTTCTGCTCTGTAAAAACAAGACTGCTGATACTTAATATTTCCTATAAACATAGCAGGAGAGATCCCACAGAAAGCAATGACTCTTGTCTCATTATCTCACATAAAGGGGGACTGACGCCTGAATTCCAAAATTAAAAGTTTATCTCTCCTGCTCACTGCAGACCTCCCACCACCTGCCCCAGGAAGAGTAAGGACATGTTTCCTCCCTCAGCTGTTATCTGCTCCCTCTCATCCAGTCCCTGGCTATTTTCTGAGCTCTGCAGCTCACACACCTTGCACATTATGCTGGCGTAACAGAGTTCAACACTCGAAGTGGATTGAAACCTTGGCCATAGTACCCAGGCCACTGAGACTGAGGGTGAGAAGTTCAGCACAGATGGACAAAGGCAGCAGCCTTCACCTGGCCTTGGAATTCAGTGAGCACAGCTCAGTGCTGAGCTGCTGCCCCAAGCACATCGCCAGGGCACAACAAGTGTATGCTGAAGACTGTCCTACCAGAAGCAGAGCTAGCATTCCTGATATAAAGGGTATGTGCCCACTCCTGATGACAAGTTCAACTTAGGCAGCTGCTCTTATCTACCAAAACATGGCAGAGTTGGCCAGCATTCATACCTCTTTCAGTTTGGCACTGCAAAACTTGACTTCCTGGACTGAGATTCCTGGAGTGGGATCTGGAAACACTTCTACTCTCTAAGTGAGGAATTAGTCTATAAAAAGTCAGGATTCATAAAACACTGAAGGAAAACACCAAGAGAGAATTGCACTTCATCTAGAAGCTCAAGAGAGTCTTCTGGGAGGCACCTCTACCAGCCTTACAAGTGCAGCTTTGATCTCTCTTTTGGCCCGAAGCAGGACAGTCCTTTTGTTTCAGGAACTTAGCAAGTTTCACTCTTTTTCTCACAAAAACATTGCCTTTCTCTGTGCTTTAAGATACTTGTTATTCTTTCACCTTTCCTGTTGGAGCCATGACTGTACAGAAAAGAACTCAGCAGTCTGTAGTACAAAGTGGGAATAAGGAGCACAACTGAACTCTGTGCTGCAGGAGCTCCAGGCCAGTGGTTGTTTAATACAAGTCAAGAAACGGTCAAGAACAAAGCACTGTGTATCTCTAGACTTTGAACAGTACTTGGTGGTTCCTTTTGCTGAGTGCTAAACATAGTATACATAGTAAAAAGACCATTCCTAATTTAAAGGCTAAGTTGAAAAATACTGCCAGATTGCTAGGAAAGGGAACAGCAAAGCCTTAATAAACTTTCGGGGGCGGGGGGAAACTGTTTTTTAAGTAAAGGCTTTAAGTCTCTGTTAGCTCAAAAGATACGTTGCAGGAAGAATTAAAAAGAAACAGGCATAGCCAACAGGTTGAAAAAGGAATAAAATTTTACTTCCACAGCAGGAACTGAGCATGGAACAAAAGTTAGACGGGTTAAAGTAATCACATAATTTAACAACTAAATTAGTTGTTAAGGCTAAAAATTGGTCTCAGTCTATCTAGAAACAAGATGACCAGTTAACATCCTCTTGCCTTATTTAGAGCTTTCCTCTGCCACTGAACTCAAGCATCAGAGCTTTCCTCTGCCACTGAACTCAAGAGCCTGATGAGTCAGTCAGGACAAGCCCTACCTCCCCTGCTATCTGAAACACAGAACAGGACTGAGCCCCATCAAAGGAGCCATAGCTCAGGGTTTCTTAATGTACTACAATTTACAGTATAATCCTGTTCTGATCCTGTACATTTGTCATGTCTGTAAGATACTATTTATAGATGTCTTACATTCAATGTCTGTAAGATGTTATTGTAAGGCATTAGGTGAAAAATTCGTATTTTCAATATATTTCTTTGAGGCAGATTTTCCACCCACCCCCAGAACCGTTTTCTTGAATTCACTGGCCTTGTGGCTGGAGATGCAGGTCAGACATCAGGATCTTGGGTGCCCCATTCCCCAAAAGCACTCTGGTCAAGCATCTTCACTTGCCCTCCTTTTTCCCTTCATGCTAGAGCAACTCATCTGCCCACAAAGACATTTTTCCCCACTCTTGTGTGTGTAAATTAAAAGACACATAATTAAGACACCACAATGTTGGGGACCTTAAGAATCAGACTGTTTGCAGGATTGCAATTATGAGTTATATATCTACATTTCCTCTAATTCACACTGTCATCACTTACATTGCTTTTTTTTTAAATTTCCTCATCCCCATTTCACCGAGAATGGAACTGAAACATACAAATAATGGAACTGATCAATCAAAAATCCAGCTGAAATACTCTAACAATCGAAGTCCATGCCCAGCAGGACCACTCAGATGACTACACTTAATTATAGGTTTCTGTGCTTTTCTGAATTAGAAACAGATTTGCTTGCCCAAAGGCAACCCACATCTCTCAATTGCCACTGCGGTTCTACCACGCTGTCCCACAATTTGCAACAGAGCTGAATTTGTTTCTTTGCCTATAAAGCTGCTTCACACAGAAATCTGAGGTTTGGCTGTTAATACCAATATTACTAAAAAATCAGAATACTCCACCAGCTTCACTGGGATGGTCTCAGACTGAAATCACGAACTCTCCAGGGAAAAGAGTCTTCCTGCATTTTCTCTAGGATAAATTAAATCATGACATCACTCCCCAGAAACTCTGTAACAAACAGTATGTCACTTACTGTAAGAGAGCTATCACTGATCGAAAGCCTAATTAAAAATAAGTTACCCCTTCTTTTGTGCGTATCTTCATATCATCCCCCTTTTTAATTTCCTCTTTTTGCCTCTAAAGGCAACTGAAAGAATGCTCAAAACTTATAGAGCTTTCTCTTTCAAATAGTTTAATTCACAGAAAAAGAGTCTCACTTAGGAGAACATTACGTATTTTCACTTAACCTGGACACATAACTGTCCAGATTGGGGAAAAATTACCATTTCTCTACCTCAAAGATGTAAACTTCCTGGGATACACAAAAGAACACTCTCAGTTTTAACAGCTCCAGTATTGCCATTCTAGAAAATTCATCTCACAAGACAGAAAATATTCCACAGGGAACTTTTATGTAAGCTCAGAGCCCTGATATATCGCTGTCAAAGGTGGCAGGCCAAACTGTCACTGTAAAAACCACATGCCAAAGAACACACAAACTCTTTTTATTTTCTAAACTAGGGAATCCTCAGCAGTGAAAGCCTGCTAGGGAAGAGGTCTTCTAACGTGGCTCCATGTGCAGCAATCATCCTGCCAGGTGAAACAGGTCCTGCCCTGCCCAGAGGCTCCAAGGCCACACTGCAGCAGTGGGGCACAGCGAGGCACAGCACACATGACCCGCTCACACACAGTAAGGACAGAGCAGAGCTGTGCTGAGAGGACCACATCTTCCAGGCTGGAATAGCTGGTCCGAGAGGATACAGTAATTCTGAAACTAAGCACTAACTTCCAGACTCTCCTCTGGGAGTGTCATGTTGGACAAGAGGGGTTTTTTGTGAACTCTGTGGGAGAAAGTATTACTTCTAACTTAGACATAGCAACCATCCATACATTGCTCCGAGTGCTATACTGGTTTTACTGTAGGGCAAGATAAAAATCAAAACTGAGTATCTCCTGGTTCCAGCCAAAGGACCTGGTACACAGCCAGACTGTAGCTGTACAGTAAGTCACCTCTATGACTTAAAAAGGGAATCCATACAGCCGCCAACACACTTAACAAATAACAGATAGGAACAAGAAGGGAAGAAGACAACAGGGCAGCCTCAGACTTCCATCCCAGCTGACAGCAAAGGCCTTCAGTCTTCTCATGACCCAAGGGCTCATGAGCTTTACTGAAGAGAGTCATTTTCCTGAGCCACCTTCCAGGAAGTTTTACACTAGAGGCGATACTCAAGCACAGGGCTATTCCTGTGTACATTAGCAAGAAGAATTTCTGTTCTGTGAATTTAAAAAAGCTTTACTTACCTAATTACAGTCTTCACATTGTTTATTCATTTCATACAGTGAATGTTTATTGCTTCCCATGAACATTTATCTTTCAGTTTATCTGTTCATATGAATTTTGTAAGTTCCACCTTTTTTACACCAGTCCTACACTGGTGTAAAACTACAGGTGGGCAACTCCAAGGAGAAAATAACAGAATATCCAAAACATCTTCACCATTAACCTTTCAAAGCTACTTTCAGTATCAATGGTGTCAATCCAAGTCCTGACAAACACATCTCAGTTGTCTTCCCTACAGCTCTGACCACCAGTCTGTGAAAACTCACCACAACAGCTCATCAGCATGGTTGCAACTAACTGCACGGAATAGCAATTGGAATTATTAACATATTTAGGCCACTGCAGCTCTTAGAGGAATGACTATACTTTAATATTGTTTGTACATAATACACAAACCTGGAGTCAGGGTATCAAAAGAAAAACAATTGATATCTTTAAATGAAAGGAATCAATGCTGCTCTTCTGGACACTAATCTGGGAATCAGTGAAAATTAAGCTACTTGTTGTATCATAAAAGACAGGAAACAAATCCTGAGGTGGTCTCCAGAAGTCTCTCTGCTCTGACTCCTAAACTGGTCTTGGCCAGATAAAGAATGAACTAAGATTACAGACCCACTTCCTTTATTACTTAAAGTCAGCTTGCACTGCAGATTCAGAATTGAAGCTAAATGAGATCATAATCATTTGCCTCTAAAAACAGCTACATAAGATAGATATGAAAAAGGGAGACACTAACATGCACACTTCAACACTCAGTACTCCACAGTAAAGAAAAAACACAGGAAGTTTCCACAATAAAAATGTTCCCAATTGTGCTTTAATTCATATGTTAATCTCAAGTCATAGAATATCTTTCTTGCCTAATTAGTATATTGTAGCAACACACTGCTTCTACCCCTTGGGACACTGTCCCTTAATCTAGACCTTACTTAAATACATTGTAAAACTACATCCAGAATTTCACTCAGTAAAAATACAAAAAACACCAACGTCATTTCAAAGCACTTCACAAACTTTATGTTAGAAGACTTAATGAAGGGAGAAAAAAAAAAATCACAGTTCAAAGTGACTTATCCTGTCCTTGATACTCAGCTTGGGCAGTTAAATACAAAAGTGTTCTATTTGGCCACTCTAGCAGTTTTCACAAAGTTGATGACAGACTTGCTACCAATCAGTGTCAACACATTAAATGCCTTCTCATAGTTACACAGCTTCAGCTGTGTGTCTCTCTGCATGTATATATGATCACAGAGGAAAAAAACACGAGAACACAACAAAGTCCATCCCTTGGAACCACTCGGACATACTTAGTGAGAAATAAATATCAGGAGTATTGAAAACCTACCCAGAAATATTTCCCTAAATATCCCTTGCAACTACCTGACAGCACACACACAAAAAAATATCATCTGTACTTCAAGAACTAAATCAAATAAATAGAAATAAAAGAAAGCAACAGTTAAGTAAGACCACCATTACAGGGAATCAGTTAAGCATCAAAGCTCTTATGGCCTCATGCAGACAGAAGCAAGATAAGAAAATTGAGGCTGTTTCTCTCACCTTGGAATAAAAATGCTTTGCTGGCATTGTGCAGTCCTGACACTTGTGTTACCCCCAGGGTTGTATTCACCAGATCCAGCTCTGTGATGATATCAATTTGTAAGTCAGGATCCATTCCAAATCCTACAGCTGTTGGAGGCAGAGAGAGTTAGATGAATTTTTATTTCAAATCACGTAATGCAAAGAATAGAGAAGAATATCTAGCACAGGCATTTCTAGTACCTTCCCACTCACACACACACTGTACACAGTAATTACTTATAAGACAGTGGCTCTGCTGCAGGAAAGAGAAGATATTCTATTCCAGGTCTTTCAATTAAACTATTTCCTTCCCAGGAATTTTACTATGCACGTGTTAAAACATTCTAAAACCGATATATTTATCCAGTCTCTTCATAAGGTTAAAGAGTAATAAATAAAGGAAAGCATAACCACCTATGCAAAATGATGAGAGAGATTTGCAGCATTCATCTATTGGCCACACTATTTCCAGGGAGATGTAAGGACTGAAAATTCCTCTCACATTTCCTACCTAGCTGCAACCAACTGACCAGGCCACAACTCAGAGCCTAAATGTAATTCATTTTCCCAGCTGGACCAAAGGACCATGGTAGCAGGGCAAAGAACACCATCCTGTAGACTAAGAGCCTTGGGCGACTCACCAAAGTGTTTGATATTGCTTCTGAAGCAATATCAGTATCTCTGTTGTTGCCAAAGCCTACCTACAAACAGCAGACACTCACTCACCCAAACCAGCTGCAGCACCTCTGGGCTGTGGGAGAACCTACTGGAAAAGTACAAATCTAAACCTGAAATTCCTAAAGGGCTTATGCCCAGGAAATGCCTGGGTACTCTTCAATCTGGTAGGGACCTGATGGGATTGACAGAAAAGACACAGACTCCACAAGTTTGAAAATGCTATGTTGATGAGCTCAGGGCAACTTGATGGTTAACACACCAAATTCATCGAACATACCTCCTTTCTTCTAGGGATGGGAAGAGGTCAGCCTGACCTCAGTGTTTCTCTAAACACAGCAGTAAGAGGGACATGAGATCTGTGCCTGAGACACAGGTCAAATACCTCATGTGGAATCCAAACACTTTCCTAATGAAATTTTTCACTAACATCATTAGTAACAGGAACAGGCTCCAAGAATGAAATCCTGACACAGCTGAAGTCAATGGTAAAAGTCCCATTGACTTCCATGGAGCAAGGACATTACCTGTAAGGCACGTCCGGATTGATTTCCACTAAGTAGACTTCACACTTAGGTCTAAATTGATTGATTTGTTATTCCAGGACTATACTTCTGGATCATTTAAGCAGCAAGTACTCTAGTTTGATTCTCTGAAAGGCTCTGAGAAATTACTGAGGTGTACAGAACGAACAAGAAGTTACATATACTACTCATAAATCTTCTGTACTCCAGCACTTTCTCTTTTCCTCAAGGATTAAAAGTTGTTGGAATAACATGTTGTGCTAACATAGAGGGTTCTACTTCACAAGGGACAGAGCAGTAAAAAATACTGAAAATACAGCTTTAGGAGGTCTCTAGCATGCTACCTTACTCTAGAAAGAAAATTAACATCTGGAGGCATCTGATGGAACTGAAGCTCCAAGAGTGCTGACACATCCATCCATACACAGTGCTTTCATAAGGATATGGGGATAAACACCTTTTTTAGAAAATTGGAATTGGAGAATATCAGAGAACCCAGATAAACTTCTCCAAAAGTAAAAGCTTCCCAGATAATCAGCAACATCATCAGGCTTTTAGTACGATCTTTGACTTCCACCCTAGACACTCAGGCACTGAATGACCACAACTGACACTGTCCACGTTGGTGCACCAAGAATACCTTCACCTCCTGGAACAAAGACCAGCACCAAAACAAGAAAGGACTTGTTATTCTTCTAAGGTTTTCATTCAGCAGAAAAACAGCACAATGTAAATGGTGTGAACTTACCTATCAGCAAAGACAAGTGTTTGCCATCCCTGTGAGAAACAAGGGTATGCTGTCCCTCATTAGAAAGGGCTTACATCTATTCAGATCAGCAATAATCTACTAATATGAAGGGAGGTCAAATAGGTACTAAAACTTGCTCGACAGAAAGGACAAGCTGTGTTCAGTAAGACAAATCTCAACCCCATTTAAGTGAAAGCTCTGTCACAGCCATCAACAGGGTGGGGACAGAAACCACAGCGAGCAAGTATAGGCACTCCCATAAATCACAGTAGCTCCACTGCTCTATTAAAGCTGTTTATTCCAGCCTGAATACCCAAGGCTCAACAAGTATACATCACTGTAGCTCCACAGGTTTCGATTTATGCCAACGAAGGATCTCGTGTGACAGCTTCGGTGTTTTCCCTTCCAGCTTTTAAAATACTTTCGAAAACAGAGACCGTTTCTAATGTCACAGTAACTATTTAGCAAGAGCCTACGCTGCTTTAAATACATAGTCATTTTCCCGAGCTAGGTCTTCAAACAGCAGCAGGCACTCAAAAGCCTAGTTAATAATTAATAAACAACAAATCAGCAGCTCCAGTATGATAACCAACTCTCCTTTTCCCCTGTGGTCTCCCCCAGTCTATCACAAAGATACCACAGGCATATCAACCGCACTTGCATCTAGTATTTAATGCTGTCTCTCTCCAGTGGAACAAGCAGCTGGAAATACCATCTCTTTCTGAAGTAAAAATTAAGCATCAAGCCGTCTGCTCTCACTGGAGAACTATGCAACGCCTGGGCCCGATTCTGGATGATGTTGCTTTCAATTCCTATTTAAAGTAATTGGGCCATTTCCCTTAAATCAGTGGCTTACACAGTCAACACTCCAAATGCTTCAGGCAGGTGGGCGGGAGTAAAAATCATCTCAGGACTTGGTGGATTCGGCCCAATGTGAACTGAAGGCACCACAGTAGATTAGAGGATTAAGCCATATAATTATGAATGATGTCACTAGGAAATCCCTAAAAGAAATTAATTCTGCCTTACAGCTCTGACAGCGTTTATTCTCTGCTTCTGCCTTTATCACCTACACCCAAGTACCAGCAATCATGCCACGCTCCATCTAGCTAATGTGCAGCCATGCAACATATGCAGCACATTTATAATCTCCTCGACATGTGTAACGTGCTATTTGGGGATGGAAAAACTTTTACTTAAAGCACACTCAACACAACCAAGCCATTTGCACGTACCCACGTGAAACCATTCAAATGGTAAAGAAAAGGCATTTTGCTCTTTCCTCTCACAACTTCGGTGGCAATTGTTGCATACAAAGAACTTTCCGAGTAGTAGAGTTTTGGGTCCTGTTGACCATTTAAAGTCTCTGTATGCACTATCAGGGGTAACACCACTATGAAAGGGATGGGCGGTATTTTCTTCCAACTATTTTTATGCCGCATCTCTCTGTAGATTTTGATGAGGTTATAATTACTATAAGGATTTAATTATAAAACATTAATTCCTTTGCACTTCTGAAAATTGTGCCGGGTGATTTCCTTGAGAATAGCTACAAGCACCACGGCGAAACGTGCCCCTCAGCAGCTCGAACGTAGGAGGAGCGGTACCCGGGGACCAAGAACAAAGCCTTCCCAAGGAACAAGAAGAGGTACTTGGGTCGCGCAAGGCTGGAGAGACACCCGGGCCGGCACGGCACCGGCTGGAACAACGCGCTCGGAGCCGCATCC
>VZTI01000412.1:779698-794465 GCA_013397865.1 Struthidea cinerea
CCTCGCCAGCGCCGCCGCCCGGCCACGGCCGCGCACAGAGCGGAGCGGGGGAGCCCCGCACAGAGCGGAGCGGGGGAGCTCCGCACGGCCCCGCTCCCGCGGAACGGGAACCCCCCCGAGCGAGGGGTGCCCGCCGCCCGCTGCGGCACGTCCCGCGGCCCGGGAGGGTGCGAGGTGCGGCCGCGCAGCTCCGCCAGCGGCTCCAGGGCACCTTCCCCTTCTTCTCGGCGTAAGAATCAACCCTCATTAACTATTTACTCTTAGTAATAATTTATGCCACGTATGAATAAACACAAAGAAGTTCTGAGATATAATACAGAAACCTGTGCCATTCCTCGGCTTCTTGCATGTCCTTGCTGAACTCCCGTAACTGTGCTTTCATGCCTCTAACGTGTAAAAAGGAGGTAAAGTATTTAAAGACGCTCGTGAGCCATATGAGAATCTGCTCTGATAGCTGTTCTAAAACCTGTCTTCAAGTATTTCTTCGCTCCAGCCTTTTAACTTGGCTCGGTCCTTGGCAAGGAACAGCCTACCACATGCCTCGGTTATGTGCAATGACTCGTCTCTGCAGAACACCTCATTTAATTTTGAAGGACAATTTACTGGCCCCAGATGATGATCCCACCCTACCGAACAGGAGCAGAGTGAGATTTCCAGTTGATGTACAGTTCGAAGCCCCAGGATCATCCTCTCTGCTGCTTCCCCTCATCGTGATTTTGTGCTGCACAGTGCGAATTCCAGCCATCTTAAACGTTAAATAATAAGCTGTACATTTGGACAAAGTTAGGATGATACCATAAAAATCATGCCCATCTTAGGGGTGCAGTTGCATTCATACACATTTACATTGGCAAGAGCAAACAGTCTGACTTGGTTGCCTAATTACTTAATTAGTGAGATGTCTGGAAACAGCTGTTCCTGGCTGCCAGCAAGGTAATGCACTCCAGGAAACCTCTGGGGTGGCCACTCAGAAAGCACCTCAGTAATTTATCTCCAGTGTATCAAAACATCTTTTTTTCTTCGACTGTAAGTTTGCAGCTTCTTCCCTTTGGCTAGGGTGCCCTGTTGTCAGCCACGGGGCGTGAGGAGGGGTGCACACATGGTATACAAGTGAGTATGGGTATACACCGGTACTCTATATAACCATGGCAACAAGACAAAGAGGCAATGGTACCTCAGCACGTGAAGACACACCCCTCTATTCCATCCTGATAACATCGGTGTTCTGCATAGCAGTTACTATCTGATTCTAGAGATTTCTTTTTGTGGAACAGGTCTGTATATCCAATTCTTAGCTTAGATCTGTTCGTGTTTATCTGGTAGTAAAACCCGTTTCTATCTAGACACCAAATTGGATCTAATTCAAGTTTTCCATTTTCCACTTGATGCAGAGTCTTAAGTGGATATACAATTTAAACTGGCCGTAGATAGATTCTCAAACAGATCTGTTTAACCTAAGTCTGGATTAAATGCTGTTTATAAAAAAATTACTGTGGGTACATGCATAAATTTGCACCATGTTATCAGCTGTAAAGCATAGTTTCAAACACATCTTGAGCAATCTCACGGATAAAGAATATCCTAATGATTGCTGGTTTGTTCTTCTGTTCACCAGAAGCATCCAAAACCCCACAGGTACTGCAGAAAGTAGCACAAGCAGCTTGGTAAAAAGTGAGTGCTCTGAAAAAAGCTGGTCCCTCAGTTGTGGCTCTTCCTGTAGTCCAGCTCAATGCCCAAATGATCACACATTTGGAGAGCATTTGGAGAGCACATATGTTCAGCTGTTCATATGAAGAAAGGATAGGGCAAATAGATGGAAAACAAAAAATCCCCTTCTTGCAACCAACACTATTCTTACACCTCCCTGAATGGCAACAAATCATCTTCCTTTATCACCAGAAAATCTGACCTTCTGATATGTTCTTATGGGAAGTATAAATAGCTGAAAAGCCTGACTTCCAGATAAGAACTAAAACTGTGTTCCTGAATATTCATAGCAAAAAAAAAAAAAAAACTGAAGGTACTTTTTCAAGAGTGAAACGTTTGTCCTGGAAACTGAGCTGGATTTCAGCTCAGATAATACTCCTGTGAATATTGTTCTTGCACTCTCCGTTGGTCATTGAATGCATCTTGGTTTTGACCTAAATTATTGTGAAGTTGCTAACTGTGTGGTGTTAAACTGTTAGTCCTGCCAGCCACAAAGCTTGTCACATTTTGTAGTTTGAGGAAGGATTTTTGAGCGGGCCCAATGTCTCTTTGAGCAGTTGTAGGGCTGTCTGCGTGCCACAGCTAAAATGCAATTAAAAGCACTATTACTTCAAGGGTATCTTAATATGTGTGGGCTCAGTTGCCAGCTGCACTGCAAACGCTGGGAAACAGCAGTGCTTCCACCTCGTAAGGAAAAAAAAAAAAAAGAAAAAAAAAGAAAAAAAAAAAAAAAAAGAAAAAAAAAGAAAAAAAAAAATAAAAAGAAAAGAAAAACAAAGCCCACCACCTGTAGCTCATGGGGTAGAAAACCTCCTCGATTCACAAATAAGGCTTGCGTCCCTGGAAAGCCTGGCTGCGCGGGGATGCTTGAGATCCATACGAGCCAAGTTTGCTTTGCCGCCAGTAGAGGGCAAGAATTAGCTGCAGCGCTTACACCCAAATACTGCGAGGAAGAATGGGTGGAAAGGAAGGGGGGATTACTCCATGCCGTGCTTGCCTTACCCACTGACAAATACTTGTAAAGGACTATATAATCTGTTCAGCAGGCTAAAAGTATCCACGTTAGGGTTTATAATTACATAAGTAACTAACAAATTCATCAGAGTGAAACTTTACAAAATCATTCGTCTACTTCTGTACACAGTCATGGAGCAATACCTACTGCTCTTTTTTTTCTTACCATTTTTAATTCCCAAACACATGGCTAGCTAATGTTCGAAGACTGAAAAGTCTAAACTAAACTTTACAGCTGAATAATCTATTTGGTGTAAGATGTGTCCTTCAACCTCCACGCTGACCGTAGGAATTTCAGCACCAAAAGAGTAAAATTATTTCAGACTAAGCACATCTGTGAGCACTGTAGTAGAACATGTGCCTATCTTGCAGTTGTTAAGTAACATGCATTGGTTTGAATTGTGGCCATGGTGAATCCATGCAACCAAGTTAAAAGGATTTTTATCTGTTCCTATGAGTTTAAAGATTTGATGCAGTAGATGCCTAATGGTGACAGCAAATGACTGTCTCTTACTGCCAAAATCAATGTGTTCTATCATTGACTTACACTGGTTGATTTTGGGCGTTTGACACATTCCGTATGCCTCAGTTTTTCCTCCTGATAAGAGTATTAATGGCAGTTAGCTTTCTCTTGGGACTCTCACAATGCTTGCTGGTAACTTTGGACTTCCCCAAAATGCAATCCGCCTGCACAGGTAATGTGCAAAGAATGACTGTAGTCTCCCGTCACTGGGTCCTACCACCTCCTTTACCCACACAGGCACAATTCAGAGAAATGCAAGCTTAAAGACAGAACAAAGTACCAGAAGTGGTGAAACAGTCCTGCCTCTTAGCTATAGAGCAGAGTCTTATATAGCTTAGAGTCTTCAGGCTCAGACCCTTGCCTGAAATGAATCATGCACTTGGCACGAGTATCTCTTGTGTTACCACTTTTGATGACACGTCCTGACATCGTGCTTCAGCTACTGTATTTGGGGAAGGTTTCTCAAAAGCTCATGTCTGCCGACAGTGAAACAGGTTGGACCGGTACCATTTCCATAGCAGGCTGGGAAAGGAAGAACCTGCTTTCCAAATCAGTGTTGTGGCGCATGGCCCTCACCACACGGCAGGAATTCAGCTTAGAACACAAGGTACGATAACACCAGAAACTGTTCCTTACACTTTCCTTCTTCGCTTGCTCCTCCTTTCAGCCTTCCATTTACATCTCCAGTAGATATGAGCCTCTCTTCTTTTTAACAGTTTAACAACCTTTGGGGTGATTGAATTGATAGGATGAGAAGGATTTAAGCAAATCCAGTTGGTCCTCTGTTAAGCAATCAATTGTTCCACAAGGTACAGAACACTCAATAGCTAAGAAACCAGCCATTTAAATGATACTTGTTTCTGCAGCTGTGCAACATCCCCATTTCCCGGGAGGGCTGTTTCCAGTTGCTGCCCAATGTTTCTAACAATCAAATGGATCAATTCTGCGGATACCTTAAGGCTGTGTGTTAAGTAAGAATGATGTTTGTGGTATGTGTTGGGTGGGGAAGGAGGTGGTGGAAAAATAGACATTTCATTCACCAGAAAAGTTGATGTAATTTCTGTTTTAAACACTGGACATTTATTTAGAGTCTTTAGAGCCCATACATTATTGAATAATTTTAATTTATCACATCCAAATATATTAGGCAAATATATAATACAATAAATTGCATTTGTACACATAAATACAAAATTTGAGGTAGGGCCTCAAGAATAATGATTTCTGAAATTAACAACACACAGCAACATAATATGTACTACATGAGATATATATATGATGCATTCTTTGTAACAATACATCTTTTGCACATACAGCTAATGAAAAAACTGTAATGATCTGTTTAGGGTACAAATCTTTATCCATAGGCAGCAGTACCCCATAGAATGCCTGTAAATATATATATATATATTTATATATGACATTACGCAAGTAATTAAGATTTAACCCATCAGCGATGGGTCCGTAATAAAGTGCCATAGGACACAGGGAGCAAATTCTCAGCTGGTGTAAATTGTCACAGCTCCAGACAAAGCTGTGACAATTTTTACCAGCCAAGCATCTACCTTACAAGGTAATACTACATAATATAAAGGACAGTTAACAACATGTTTTAGTCAATTTTCCTAGCAATGGAAGATAGCTATAAGGCAAATGGTTACCTGAAGATGTATTTAAATGTTATGGGCAAATAAAAATATTGCAAGCATTAAGATCCATCCTAGTTCTCACATTATGATAAACCCCTCAGGAAAACCTTCTCTCTTTAGTGATAGGCTGCCTGAGGGTGACAAAGGCAGAAACCCCAATACCTCTCCCCTCCCGCCTCAAGTCACCAACCTGAGCCCCTCAGGAATATCAAGCTCTGACCATTTTACAGGTACCTTATGTGCACACCATCTAACTACAAACCAAACAACAAGTGCCTCTTGCAACAGCAGAACCGAGAAGCTTTCTGGGGTGCCTCTGGTCAGAAAGCTCTGCTGTCTGCAACCCACAGTTCCCACAAGTCTGTCCTTGATTGCAAGAAGAAGTGGAGCTGCAGAGTAAGAAACCAACAGGAGACCAATGACTGCCGTGCATAAACATTGCTCTAACACAGGCAAAAAGAAATCATATTATCCATACGACTGTACATAACAAAAAGACCAAAGGCATTTAAAATCAGTGTTGGAATTTGATGGTAAGAGATAGTCACACGGTGTGTCAGAAGCAATGATCTTCAGTGTGGAGGCACATCTAATGTGGTCAGTGGAGCAGAAACGAATCAAAAGACTACCTGGACTCAATTGAAACATCATATAAAGACAATCCAAGTCTTTCTCAATTAAAGGTCATTTTGTTAAACCCTTCTTTTGGAAACAAAGTGCTGCCTCGTCTAGCTGAAACACAGGTTTTGAACATTGCATATTAAAAACACTAGGAAGACCCCAAAGAATTTGAAGATGGCAAGCATTTGCATTAGGTATAATCTTTAATGCATACAATAATGCATCTCAGCTCATCCAGAAATTCAATTTAATTTCAAAGAAAAAATATGCATCGTAATTTCACCAAATTTAAACATTTTTTACTCACAAGATAGATAGATCTGAAAGTACATACATCACATTTTTACTAATATGGCTTTTTCCCCTCCTTTTTTTTCTTTTAAAGATCTTTACTGTTATGCTATTAGTTACTAAATTTATTTTTAGAAAATTATCAAAGTACATGCAAACTTTCCTTAGAACATGGTAAATGAAGAGCATTCCCAAACTTCAAGGTAACTTCTCATTTAAAGAAGACACTGCTGGTTAATTTAATCTCAACTTTTAGATTTGGACAATAAAATACTTTAGAAAAAGTCTCATGTGACCAAAAAAAAAAACCCCTGCTTTTCACATACAGTGAAAACTTCACATCTTCTGTGATTTTTATATGCATTTCTCCCCTTTTCCAAAGGTTTTTGCAAGCCTAGCTATGGGGTCAAAGCTGAAGACAAAGATCAGCTAGCAAAAAAATCACAATCATCTGTTTACAGAGTTTAAAATTCAAGCCTAATCCTGTGCTAATGACTTAGCAGGCACAGGAACAACATCTAAATTAAAAGCAAGCAGATTAATTACATAAATCATGGAAAGCAATTCAGTTGCAATTTCATATGCAGTCTGGTTTGGTAATCCAAGCCAAAAGATATACCCCAGCAGTATTCCTTCAAACGATATCTGTTTCATAATTCGGGTGGGCTGTAACTGGCATCCTTACACTGAGGGAACTTTATGGCAATGGGTTAATCCCAGTTCCAATGCACACCTCGAGACAAGCCAGTAAGTGAAAGGATTCAGTACTCTCAAACTATTGGACTGCGTTCTCTCTTTTTCAAAGAGGACCAAACCTATGGGTATTTGTTATATTTGTTGTTGTTTTTTAATGACAGCAGCAGCGAAGACAAACTGGCTTGGACTCCAAAAATCAAACCAAGATGCAAGGCAATATTGGCAAGAGAGACCCAAAGTGATTTATCCCAACAGAAATACGTAATTCCCAAGAGAGATGCTGACTTAGAATCACGGAATCATTAGGTTCCTTTCTGCACCCAGGGAAGGTCCCTCAGCCCCACCTAAATGTGGTAACCAAATTTCCAGCTCGTCCTTGTAGACCTTCATGAGGTCAAACAGAGCATGGCTTCTCAAACCTGCCTCTGTCAGGAAAATAAAAGGAGAAGTAAGAATAGCAAGTCTTTTATTAAAATAGCAGGCAAAGCTGAAGCAAGGGGGAACAGCTTTAAGGCAGAGAAGCTCACAGGAGGGTCCTGTCTTGCTGCTGTGTGAGACAGGGACCAACAAGAGCCCGTGGAGTGGAGATTCAGGGGTCAGTGTAAAATATTGTGGAATCTGCCCTCCCTGCCCTGGTTGACATCCCCTGATAGCGCTTCATTTGTCCTGTGTGAGAATTAAAGGTCTCCAGCAGTGCCTAGAACTGGCAACACTAATTGCCCCATGAAAGAGGAAGTTCAGCAAAATGATTAATATATTTCATATACATATATATATACACACACACAGAGAAAAGGAGTTAATTTGTGGAAGTGTTACTTTAAAGTTTAGTTTTTTGTTTTCTTCAACGGGATGAAACAACACACCTACTGATCTATGGACACACATGAACTGAGGATTTACCTGAGACCCTTAATATGAAGACAGACAGACAAAAGAACTGGATAGAAACAGCCCCTGAAAGGAAAGAACATTTACAGGCCACTACAGTAGTGTCTGTGGGGAGGAAAAAACTGACTAAACTACTAAGCTCATAATTTCTACACTGATTGGTAAGATATTTATAGGGACAAAAACATCACTAGCACACACTGCATGAACACTGATCACTGTTAAAAAATATCATATATGTATGTATAGGATATAACAAGATAATAAAGGTTAACTTTTGCCAATTATTGAAGATATATTTTTCTCCCTCATTCTAGTGCATTTACAATAAGTTGGGCTAATTTTCTATTTAGGTAAATAAATATGCTCTTAAAAAGCTCTATTTTTTACTCTGCCCAATAGGTAACAAAACTATTTAAGTCTAATAGTCATATGACTGCTTGTATCTGATCTCTAAAATGTCATGATTTAGGATGTCCTACTGCTGTGCAATGTTATGATGGCCTTCTACTAAATTGTCCTCTCCCCCCAACCCTTGCGTTTTCTGTATCTCATGTTGCATCTGTGTGGATGACTGCAGTGGTTAATTATTGTGGATTTGGGGGTTTTTATTTAATGAAAATGTTTTAATGAAAAAAATACCCTATACACGTTTCAGAGAGAATACTGCTTTGAAGAATTTACGTGCTATATATATAATATATAGACAAGTGGTGTCCTGCTATTTCCCCGTTGGTTGAAAGAGAAGAATACACCATCTAAAGGTTACAGGTTATATAAAGATGCTTATAGGCAAATGAACGGGGAGTCACAAAGTTGAACAGCACATCTAACTTCTAATAACTGTTTTCAGGTGGTAACTAGACTACACTTACCACTGTAAGAATACAAAGTTAGGCACAAATTATATGATGGCTTCTTGAGGAGATACTGTAAACAAAAGCAGAGAAACAAGGAAAATTATGTTCCGAGTATTGGAGTGGAGTGAGTAAAACCACAGGTGAACTTGGCGTGGAGCAAGTTTTCAGACACTTTGTATAACTGAGGCATTCCTAGCTGAAATGACAGATACCAAATTATCAAATGAAACATATGACGGGAAGTTAAACAGTGATGCCCATACAACTCATTCTGGCACCATTCCCAAACCACTTCTAGACTCAAATGCAGTTTAGTCCCAGTCTCAACTGATCATTTTTAAAGATTTTGTTCTTATTTTTCTACTTGAAAAGATCAAATGGATTATCATGTTTCTGTTCTCACCCCCCATATTGCTTCCTGGTGTGCTGTTTCAAGGGTCTCCACTTGTTTAAATAACATAACAATCTCTCCAAGTTAGTATAAATCATAAAGGAACTGCGCAGACCTGATGGGCCAAGGTTGGCTGTCAGTGTAGAAAAAGCAACATCATTGGTATAGGAGCCTTAAGCTGGATTTGCATCAGGGCTACAGGAGATCCCATTCTTTGCTCACTTCTATCACATTTGAGGGCTAAACCTTCCTTGGAATACACTGGTAGCAAAACCCTAGTCCCATCACAGCCACCTGTTCCAAGGCTGCTTGTGGGAAATGGGTCAAACTGCACACGTCATTTCCTCTAAAGATTTTTAGGTTTGGTTTTGTTTATTCCTACATCACCTGACAACGCCTGCTTATGTCACCTGTCACACACAGGGCTTTTGCTGTGTCACCAGGTACAGAGCACGTCACGGGCATCACCTACACCTGGAAGTGGTCTAGTTAGGCCTTCCCTACAGCATGCAAGAGTAAGTCCTGCTTTCCTAAGCAACCACTTTCAGGCACTGCGGAAAAGAAAAGAAGAAACAGTTGGGGGTGAAAAAAATCAGAAAAGGCTGACAATGTTATTGCCCCCCTTTTGTAATAATTATTAGCATTGGGTCCCCAATTCCATCTCCTTCACTGGCAGTTTAAGTCCCAGGGAGGAGGTTCCCAGCGGATCGATCATGTTCCTGTAACGTTCACCGCGGTGCTTGGCCAGAAACGGGCCCCAGTCAGGCTGTGGAGAGCACACCAGCTTGAGCCGCTGCGATGGGGGAGAGAAAAGAGAGTCTCGTTTGGTGTCATGGAGCAGAATTACAATGCAGATGGAGTGAGGATAGGCTCATTTAAGATTATTGATGACGGCCCGGCAATGCTCCACTGCTCAGCGTTTGTTTTGCCCAAAGTTTTCATGATTAATAGAGGATAAAGTGCCCAGGTTTTAATTATACATTCTCCCCCGTACCATGTGAGGGGAGCTCAGAACCACTGCTACAGTCTGTGAGGCTCTCTTACCGAAGGACCTGTGCACAATTACTTAGCCCAATGGTCAAAGCAGTGGGTAAATGCGTTAAAATAATTGGATTTCTGTTTAGCATATTTCCCAAAAGTATACAAATGACCAAAAAGTAGTACATCACTATGAATGAACTAAGATTTTAATTTTGAGATAACAAAATGTTTTGTTTCTGTCTGTGGGGGAAAAAGAAAGAGGAGAATGTCAACCTGGCAAACAATGAAAATTTTCTGATCTTTCCACTGAGTTCTTTATTGAATATATAATTTGATCGGTGCATTCACAGATAAAAAGGAAAGAAAACATATTTCTGATGACTTCAGAGGGAACAATTATATGTTTATTACCTAATAAAGTGAATCAGACCTCTCGATCAGTTATTTTAATCTCTGCTTAATTACCAGTTTGCAACTTTTACCTCCCAAATCAACCATAATAATTTTATGCAGCAGACTCAGTATTGAGGAGATACCAGACTACAGCTTCAGCAAAAGCCCTTTCAAAACAGATCCAACTCTTGGGTGTTTCTTTGGGTGCACACCTGGAGAGGCAGTAAGGAAAGCACCCTATTTTTGTGACAATATGTACGCCGCTTCTACACGTTAGAAGTTTTGGAGCAGAACCATTTGTCTCAGTGAGAGAAGCTTATGAGACAAGGACCAAGTAAATCTAATCCCACATTAGCTCATTTCCAGTAGGAGCAGTTGTCTCCTGACCCAGGCACTCCAGTCTGCTTTACACAAGGGCTGAGTGGCCCTTTAGACAAGTGGCCTCGTTGCCTACTGCAGCCACGTGCTTGGATGCACTCCCTAGGGTGTCCCGCCACTGTGAAAATTCCTCTCCCACGAAACTCCTGTGCTCTATGGGAAGCAGAGAAGCGTGGTCTTTTCCCTTAGGCGTGTGTAGTGTGACATATTGAGAGACCAAAAAGATTATACTATTTCAGTACATTTTCTCTCCTTTTCATTTTTGAAGCAGGAAACAGCCCCGGTGGGATTTGCAGGGAAGCTGAACTGCAAAAGCGGCTACAGAAAGGGGAGTGAGTGTCTGTTCCTTCTCTCAAGGTGGGAGCAGCACAAGCAGCAGGCAGTGATGAGAAGGCAGAAACAAGAAAGCCTCAAAGACCTAAAAAAGGGCACTGAGCTTCTCCAGGAGACAGGAGCAAGGCAACGAAGGGATGAAATGCTGACGTTGCTGCACCACGCCCTGCCAGGGACTGAGGAGCCAGCAGGATGGGAACAGCCAGGGAGAGGTGCGGGTGACAGGCAAGGACAGGACACAGGGATGGGGAGAAGAAGGTGACCACCACATTTCTGAAGCAGTGGGGGGAAGTGTCAGGAATCCAATTAGCAAAATAAACAAAAGAAACTTAAATTAAAAATGAATTGCCACCTGAAATTATTTTAAGCCCGGGTGCCAGAGAGGATCAGCTTACTCAAGAAGAATATAGAGATGAAGGGTGAAAGCAAAGATTGCCAGCTAGGTTTTACAATGAGCAGCTTGAGATGCATGGAAAGACTTCCTGCTCTGCATCTTATTCCTGGACTTCAGCAAGTGGCACAGCCTCGTGGAGCACATCCTGGATGACTCCAGTACCCGACCACCCCGCACTTTGCACACAGGCAGCTCCTGACTGACCTCTCCTGGTGCTGATTGCCAGGCTCCCTGGGCACCCTACACACCAGCTGCTGATGCTTCCTACGGCTACACGCTGCTTTTGCAAGAAGGCCAGCAAAGCTAGAACAACTTTCTTCCAAGAAAGCCATACAAAACCTCATGAAATTTGTCTAGATCTCATAAAACAAACCACTCCACAATTTAGGACCATGTTTTTTGAGAAACTAGGAATAGAAGGTCTGCATTTTAAATCAACTGAGCATCTCTTTGCAACACAATAACTAGTTTACCAGAAAGTAATCTTAGCAGTATTAGACATTCAATATCACAAAAATCAATGTAAAATAGAAGAGACAGTCTCCTGCGGCCATATTTTTGAACAGCAAAAAGACAGAAGAATTACCTCAATAAATTTGCCTGGGGCTAGATGCATTTTTATCACAAACATAACTGGGATCCAGATGACTGAGCAGGCCAGCATCAGCCACCCGAGCACCATGGACCAGCCTGGGTAGTGGTAAGCTCCGTAAGTCATGGGTTCCCACTGGTAAAAACTGAAGCAGAGAATAAACTGGGAACAAGAAAGGAAAACAAATATGTTTGAATAAGCAAAACAAGCCTGCTATGCAACAAATGGTGGGTATCCACACACAGGGTTGGTGTATATGGAATACAGAGAAAAGCACAGACACCTAAGGCAGGGTGCTGCCACCAGCTGTAATAAATGGGTCAGAGCCTGAATCTAATGAGTTTCAAGGAAATCTTGCAAAATCCCACAAAAATCACTGTATTTGTGCCAGAATAATTGAAATTAGAATCTTGTCCCTAGAGTAACATGCTTTATTACATGGTCTATTGGCAGTTTTACCTAATGTGATTATGCTAAGTTACTCCATTTCACTTACTGTATGAACAGCAATACATCTGCTTACATTTGTGCATAATTCAGTAACTTTTGGGAAATGCCTGTGCTTGCAATAATTGCACACAGAAGATTTATAGAAGTATAACTAGGTGAAGGCACATATAAAAATGATCAGCTTTAGTTCCAGAGATGTGGAGTCTAATGAAAGTCTAATATTAGGCTATCCAAATGTATCAAATATTAGCTTTACAGAGGCAATAATAGAAAAGAATTCATTGCTTGGTTTTGCTTTGTCTGTTTCCATTGCATAAAAATTGAATTATGACTGATCAGTGTCAATTTATTTCTCACTGTAAGCTCACTAAATATTGCATTTGGAGGGAACAACAACAGAACATGCAAGTTTAGAGAATAAACACGGTCAGTTCAAATTTGTTTTCTTTAACAAACAACATAATTTCCTATTCCCTGGTTGTGATTACTGACAGTAGCTACGAGCACAAGTCTGATTAATAAAGGATCTGAGCAATTTGCAGAAAAGCTTTACAATTCCCTTCAGAAGTGTAAAACAGGGTATAAGGCAGCATCTTGAAAATAACCACTGGAAAAAAAAAAGAGCTAAAAAATCCCATGTGTACATGCCTTCATTTTTAACCAGGTCACCAAGAGAAGAGAAATACCACTGATGTCATCCTAACACTGCAAACTGGACTACGTCTTCAATCTTTTTTAGGGCGATTTGTAAACTATAGCCACACATTGCCACAATCAAACAACAGGTACTTAAGATAGATCTACCTGGTTTTCACACCCAGCAATACTGTAGTGCAGTGAAGACAATTGGTAAAGAAAATCTACATGAGAAAAGTAGACTACCTTCATTTTATCCATTGGAGAAATTATTCTCACCGTAGAAAATTTCATTTCTTCACAACTCAGGATTTTATTGAGCTCACCAAAACTCACTGGTCCCTTCACACAGGTATTCCTGTCTGCAAAAACTAAACCTTTTCCAGTTTTCAGAAATAAATGTCCTCATTCCTGAATTAACAATACCGAAAAGAAGTTGTAACCTTCATCCAGTGCCTTTTTCTTCCCCCTCCAGGAATAAAAAGATTTGCCAAAGCTTACACTGCATGAAAAAACAGCATACACAGGAACTTCCCAGCACATGATCAGAAAGAGCACACTCTGGAAGGAGTGACTGCAAAGGACTGGAGAGTCACTGCTTTGCTTCTCCACCCGCCAGCTGAGCTCATACTTACTGTTTCAAAATGTATGTCTTTTCAGAAACTCCAGAAACTTTTCTTATCTTGTACCTTAACAGCTAAAAATACTCACCCAGAGGAGCTGCGGCTGCCCCATCCCTGGAAGTGTTCAAGGCCAGGTTGGATGGGGCCCTGAGCAACCTGGTCTAGTGGGAGGTGTCGTGCCCATGGCAGGGGGGTGGAATGAGATGAGCTTTAAGGTCCCTTCCAACCCCACCCGTTCCGTGATTGTGTGGCTTGTAGGAGCTGTTTAGTACTGCTGTGAAATGATGAGTATTTAAACTCTACACGAGTACAGAATCTTGCTGCACCTGTGGTTCAAGCTTGAGGACACCCAAGTGGAGGTACGTGCTCTCGGACTGAAAATCCTGGCGAAAGAAGGCTCTGTTGTTTTGTGCTGGTTTGTCAAGCTGAAAGCTTTTGAAATGGCTGAAACAATTATTTCATTCTTGTGTGAAAAAAATTGTAGGTGATTGCAGATTTTATCTGCACTTAGGTTAAAATGTAAAGGAAGCACTGTGTTAGAAACCTAGATAGCAAATGTAGATATAGTCGTTGGATTTGGACTCCTGGACTTGAAAAAACTTTCATAGCAATGGTGAAATTGAGACCTAAACGTGAAGTAAATACTAATTAAATTCGAAGGAAGGTATGGGGGGGGCGGGGGGGATGAAAATGAAAGAGAAATAGGAAAAATAACAAAAATAAACCGAACACGCTCAGTTTTTGCATTCCGGGGCTCCTTTCCTCCCCGCTGGGCGCGGCGCGGGCCCGCAGCGCCACCTCCCGGGCCGGGGATTTGGGGACGGGAGAGTCCCGCTCCTCCTCTCTTCTCCTCTTTTTCGCTCGAGTTTCCACCTCAGCCTTTCCAAAGCATCCCTCTTGCATCAGTTTATGTGTCGATAAAATGGTTTTTTCCTGAGCTCGATCTGACAGCAGGCAGAAGGATAATTTCTTTTTTCTGTGCATACATAAATATCACTCACACGCACGCATATATGCATGTGTGTATATATATATATATATATATATATATATATATAAATACAATAATACATAATGCTGCTGTGGAGGGGTGTGCCATAGCAGCATTTTGCATGGCCAGGAAAAGGACACCATTTTCCTGGTAGACTCGCCATCCCTCTCGACCAAAAACGCCATTACTTACGCTGTTTCTGCTACATACCCACGGCAAGAACACATGCATTGTGTTTAAGTATCTGCGTCCAACTTCTAGCTACTAGCACCCAGAAGCATCGTATGAACAGTAATGAACATACAACAACAAAACTCTTTGGAGAGCACATTAAATTTTTTCCTTTTTTTTTT
>VZTI01000412.1:794489-818779 GCA_013397865.1 Struthidea cinerea
TTTTTGCTTACTGTTAAAATAGTTGGGGTCACAAATGCCCAACAGACTCTCCAGAATTTACTTGGCTGGAATCCAATCATCATTTCTATATCTTCACAAAATCTTTGCAATCCTGTAAAAGGCAAAGGGAAAAGCAATTAGATTTGAAAGAAACCAGCTGCAGTCTGCAACAGAGCTCTGGTGCCCTCCCTTGTGTCTCACTACAAAAAACAAACTCCAACTTTTTGGTGGAGAACTTCCATGGAGGATCTAACTACACGGTAAAAAATGTGACTGATAGGGTGGGAACCATTCCAATAAAATATTTCCTTCTTAAGGATTAAAGTAATTGAGCTTTTACATTGAGACTAGATGTTTAGTGTGTTCTGTGTTAAAGCATTAATAATATGTACTGGGTAGCTGCAATTATTTGTCTATTTGTTTTATTTCCCTGTGAAGATCAGCCTTATTAGTATCTGTATAGCTGCTTCAGCACAGGCAGTATTTCAGCTTCTCTATACCTGCTACATGACTGGATTACAGCTGTAGCCCTTAGCACTGAAACTGGTGATGTCCTGTTATTTTTCCCCTGATACATAAGAGATATTTAAAATTGCTAGAGAACACCTGTAAATATTTTAAATTACATTCAATGTTGTCTGAACAAAAAGATCGACTGATGTGTTAGCTCTTCAGATGATTGTATTGACTGCATTGATGAAGTTACTTGAGTTAATAAAACATGCAAGATTGGAAGATGGTATTCCAGCCACTCTGCAGCTCCTTCCCTGGCCATGCCATGTGCAGGAAAAGGTGTGTTGGTCAGCAGCTGCTATTCCCTGTTGGTTATTAGTAATTTAGCTATTAGTAATTTCATTATTAGTAATTTATCCAAAAGTAATAAAAAAACCCCTGAAATTGATTCCAGCTTTTCTAATTGTAATAAGAAGAGAGAGGTCTGAGCTTATCTGTCACACAAATGTTAAAAAATTGGGCCAATTTTATCTAAATTTTGCAAAGCATTATTCTGCAGCATTTTGTCTAACTTGCATGATGTGGGGAAAGCTTCAATACTGGAGAAAAGGTGTTGAGTAAGAGAAGAAATACTTGGAACAAAAGTAATAAACTACTTTATTTCTTATTGTATAGAGTCAGCCGCTGCAGCTGCTGAGTATAAGAAGGGATAATCCCCAGGCTTGACCCACCTAATTTGGAAGCCTTTCTGTTGATATCAAGGAGAAATAAATCTATCCACCTGATTGTTCCAAGAATTAAGAAGGTAAAAGAATAGCACTGGTTCATCATCCAGTGCCTTCTGATGCAGCTGGAAGAAAGGAGCAGGGCTGGGTGTTTGGCAGCCCTGAAGGACCAGCCCAGGGGCTGAGCACACAGTAACCCAGCTCAGGCTGTGAGAGAAAAGCTAAAGAACCGTGTTATGATAAGGAATAGAGAAGAAAAATACAGAAATTAAACAGGAAAAAGGTACTGCAAGGACTGTATTTAGGGAAGGGGAAAAAATTAAAACCTGCAGTGAATGTAAGCTCAGAAAACTGAGCCAAGGTGACCCAGAGGCCACATTTTTCTTCTGTAACTGTAATTTCTTTCCCTCCTTTTCTCTTTTCTACTGACTAACACAAGTATTCTTCTTCAGAAAGCCTCTTCTCTATAAAATACATGTAATTTTTATGACTCATGGAATCACTACTTCAGCACCAGTCTGACTCATTGGGTCCTTCTCTATTTTGTAATAGAAGTTCGTATGTCTGGACAAAATGTAACCTCCGAGGTCAATGGGTGATGGACCTGAAAGGAGATTTTTGCTGCAACTGGAAGATTTTTCTCTGTGTTTTATTTACCTGAGCAGCACCTGCAGCGAGCACGGGGGAGATGCTCACACAGCAGCCAGCCCTGTGCTGTTCTGGGCACAAAGCTGGTCTTAAACCAGTAGCACAAGGTACAGGTTGATGGGTATTTCCAAGAAGTTTAAATCTCATTTAAAGTGTCTACTTCAGCCACACTTGCTGCTGCAAGGGAGGGATACCTGACTGGATAATTACCAGGGGGTTCTGCCTCCAAAATTCATGCCACCTTCATGTAAACCTGCACAGATCAGTTTGAAACTCCAATTTAAAGAAATAGTTCCTTTTTGGAATGGTCAGTAGATATTCACAGTTTAAGGCACTCCTAAATATTAGCAATTTAAGGGTCAAATGCATGTAAACAGATAAAGGGATTACACACTACTTATCTCTTTCCAGCAAAAGTTCCACAGAAAAATGCAAAGGATATTTTAATTAACAGTACACCAATCTTTTTTTTTTCCCCAGGTCTTAGTAAATCTGGTCTTGCTCTCAGATCAGTCAGGCCTGCTGAATAACTTTGGGAAATAAACAAAGCAGGACATTCCATATGTGATTTTTCCCTCTCCAAAGTAGAATGATGTATTCATAAGTGCTGAGATATAAAATCCTTTAAAAAGGAGACTGCAAACCTAGCCAGACAACTTCACCATTCTGCTACAGGTAAAATGTTCAAAATTACTAATGTTTTCTACAAACAGACAGCAGCAGTTACCACTCACTCTGACAATGAACCTTCCCAAAAACAAACTGTCAAAAAACAGATCTGGGAGGAGCATGAACAAAGTTACCATCATATATTTTCAGTTTCCAGCAGTGTTTCACTCAAACAGAGGGATTTTTGTCTTTAGCTTCATGCTACAAAATGCAACAGTGGGAATTATGCTGATGTTTAAATTCATGCCCCCACCTGTAAGCTGTTCTTTTCTAATCATTCATCATAATCTAAACAACTGGAGAATAAACATCTAAGCCAGCATGTGAAATAAAAAGGTGCATTTGATTGGATTATGGAGCACTGACTATTGAAAAATAAGTGATTACAAGGAAATAACCACATGTGTCTCTTTTTAATTTAAAAATCTCAACAAGCTCAGCAAGCAGAACATGTAACAAGAACTAAAGACAAATTTATTTCATCATAAAAGCACCTGCCACTGTTGTGCCAACCTGCCTGCCATGAAGAGTACAAGTACACAGAGAAAGGTGTCAGTGGAGTGTAAAGCAGCAGTTGTCAGACCTTGAAAATGTATTATGCCAATTTTAAGCACTGCTTGAAGGAATATAACCAGAGCAGCAGCTTTTCTTGTATTTACAACACACAGATCACAAATGTACAAGATGTATTTGTATGAACAGTCCTTACAAAAGTAGCTTTAGCACAGTAAAAGTAGCTCTGGTGCATTAGTCAAACAGGTAATGATTTTAAAGTAAGTCTTTCCTTTTTCTTTTGAAAGATTGGAAGCTCCTTATTCTAGCAAAAGGTTAATTCCAGGGAACAGTCTTTGAAATAGATTATAGCAAAGGCTTTTCCAACATCTGTTGATGAACAATCAATTGTACAGAAAGCACAGAAAGAATGATTTGCAATTTGTCAAATCTTTTCCACATCTGATTACGCTAAAATAATAGCTAACTAAAACCAACCCGTCTATTCAGGTACTTCCTTTGCAGAGCCATTACTATTTCTGTATTATTTTATGTTTTTCTTAAATGTTAATGTTTTAAGAGATACTGGATTTTCTGGGGAAAGCAGACACTGGCCAGAGCAGTTTTTTCTTCCAAACCTAATGTCATTCCACGAAGGCTGGTTTGCAGCACTTCTGCCACACAGCGTTCAGAGGAGGAACAGAGCCAGTGCTTGCTCCCTATTTACCTTCATCCTTATTTAAAATGATGCAGAGCAAAGAAATTTCACAGATTTAAGTAGTTTTTTAAATATTAAAAATATTTTAAACACAGAATTCTTATTTTGCACACTGAAGGCAATGGTTTTAAAGGGGGCAATCTTTGGCACTGACCAGGTGATGCCGTCAATGCTGGTGGCCAGGAAGAGTGAAAACATCTAGTACAGCGCTGTTCAGGCATGCTGTCAGCAAAGTGAGGAGGAGAAGGAAGGCAAAAA
Source organism: Struthidea cinerea (assembly GCA_013397865.1). NCBI lineage: Eukaryota > Metazoa > Chordata > Aves > Passeriformes > Corcoracidae > Struthidea > Struthidea cinerea. The sequence continues at coordinate 798,453 of VZTI01000412.1, forward strand.
AATCCCCAACAAATCCTTAAACTCTTCTTTAGCCTCCCCACTCATCACTTCTTATGAAATTGTATTGATTTTAAAGAAGCTGTGTTTCATTTCACTTCTAAATCAACTCTAATTGAATTGCTTACATTCCAGGCACATAAAAAAAAACCCAAGAATTTTGATCAACCAAAACGTGACTGGCCTAAATCAACTTTTCTCTCTGTATTTTGAATTTTTCCATCATATTCTGTAACACTTCCTCGCTAGGTCATGTCTGGCTTAACAGTCAATCTCCCAGGCATACTCACTGAATTGGATGTCAGTGGAGGTAAAATACACTGCTGAATTTCCATGAAATGCGAGAAGACAAGGAAGGGCTGATTCTCTGTCCTGTCTATAACATTTATTTCTCAAGCAAGAGCACCAAATTCTGCATGATTTGAAACCTGTACGATATTTTAAAGCACTCTTTGCAGAGTGGACCCCACAACACAGGCAGATACAAGTATTCAGTGAAAGGACCAGAACCCAAGGTCATAAGGCTACACAAGCACCTTCAGCAGAACATCCTGGATATTTATGCCTAGCTGATTAAACTGTACAATTCATTCCTGTCCACAGCAATAGCAGAAACAGCCTCACACTCCAGGCATAAATTAATCATCTGTTGTGTGGGAAGATCTTCACATTTCCAAGAATCAGTCTCCTGAAAACACTTTGGGCGAGTTTGGGAGCACCTCACTGGCTGGCATCAGTTGTAACTACAGCAACTTTGTGGCAGTGGCACTGTTCTGTACTAGCTGAGGATCTTCCTCACAGTTTAATGTACATCAACATGGGTCAGTATGACTGGCATTACCACTGTGGATAATTAATCATTCCGAGTAGCTGCAGGGTCTTGAGTCTATGTTACGGACAAATAGGAAAAAGGGAAGGCTGTATGTGTACATGGGGAAAAAAAAACCTTCAAAAGTTGTTAAATGCTGTTTTGGGTTTGCAGGGACAGGTTTTGGTAGCAGTGGGGCTACAGGAGTGGCTTCTGTGAGAAGCTGTAAAAGCTTCCCCTGTGTCTGGCAGAGGCAATCCCTGGAGGCTACAGGACAGACCCACTGCTGGCCGAGGTCGAGCCAATCAGGAACGATAGCAACATCTCTGATAACATATTTTAAAAGGATAAAAAAGGTATTGCACAGGTGTTATTTCAGCAGAGAAGAGCAGGGTGAGAATATGTGAGAGGAACAGCCCTGCAGACACCCAGGTCAGTGCAGAAGGAGGGGCAGGAGCTGCTCCAGGTGCTGGAGCTGAGATTCCCCTGCAGCCCGTGGTGAGGCAGCTGTGTCCCTGCAGCACATGGAGGGGCACGGGGATGCACAGATCCACCTGCAGCACATGGAGGAGCTCACACCAGGGCAGGTGGATGCTCAAAAGAGGGCTGTGAACCTGTGGGAAACCTGTGCTGGAGCAAGGTCCTGGCAGGGACCTGCAGACCTGTGGAGAGAGGAGTCCATGCTGGAGCAGGTTTCGTGGTAGGACCTGTGACCCTGTGATGGACCCACACTGCAGCATCCTGTCCTTGAAGGACTTGCACCCATGGAAGAGTGGCCCACGTTACAGACATTCATGGACAACTGTTGCTCATGAAATGGACTCATGTTAGAGAAGTTCATGGAGAACTGTCTCCCGTGAGAATAACCCCACAGTGGAGCAGGGGCAGGACTCCTCTCCTGAGCAGCAGCAGGAACACCTGTGATGAACTGACCATTACCCCCATTCCCCATCTCCCTGCACTTCTGTGGGGAGGAGATAGATCTGGGAAGGAGGGAGGGGAGGTGGTGAGGTGTTTTTAAGATTTATTTTATATCTCGTTATCCTGCTCTGTTTTTCTTAGCAATAAATGCAATGAGTATCCCCAAGCTGAGTCTGTTTTGCCCATGACAGTGTTTGTTGAGTGATCTGTCCCAGTTCTTATCTCAACCCACCAACATTTGTTATATTTTCTCTCCCCTGTCCAGCTGCAGGAGGCAGTAATAGAGCAGCTCTGGTGAGTGCCTGGCATCCAGCCAGGGTCACTCACTGCAAATGTAAAAATACCTCCTCTATCAGGAGGTCTCTGTCCCTAAAACTATTGAAGAACAAAAGCACCCCTGGGAAAGTGTCACCAAATGTTTGGTCTGTTCTCATACTCGTGTCTTTGAGCTATTGGTGGGGAATGACTTGAGACTATAAGAAAGTCTTTTGAATACATGCATTTAAAGGTATCCTGAAGTCCTATCATGCTTCTGTCCAAAATAAGAGAATTTTGAGCCTTTTTATTGCAAAGAAAAACTACTTCTTTCCTTAAGAATTTCACTTTATCATATGCTAGAATACTGCTCTGGTATAGGCTGTCCAATAACAATGTTTTTTCTTACCATAGATGTAGGAAACTCCAACAAGCTCAAAGATGGCAATAATGACAAGAGAGTAAGAGGCTGCATAAGTGTCCACAAGCTGTAACATATACATTCCACCCTGAGGAAAGAAAGATAGAAGATTACTTGTGGCATTGAGGCAGGCAAAGGGAAGAGGAACAGGACCCAAGTAAGCATCTAAACATCAACTGGACACAAAGTCATGTTGCACTACAGCTTCTTCCTTCTGGCTGAATGAATATTAAATCCAACAAGAAAAAAGCCAAGGTACACCTGATTCTGGTAGCTAGGACAGCTTGGGAAGGCTTTGAATTCAGTCCTTTAAGATTAAGGACTGAACTGTGATCAGACCTTCCACCTGCAGTGTCTCCAACTACATAATACTATGTCAGAAGCAAAATCACCATTGAAAGCAGAACTACCATAATAATGAGTCCAGTTCATCTGTTTAATGTCCTGTCTTCACGATGGAGTTAAGCAGCATAATTCAAGTGAATAAAGGACTGAATCCATCCTGGGCTTTAGAACAGCAAAGTTGGGCTGGTAGTGATGAGGTAAGAGGGAAGAAAATAAAGAAAATAGGGGTGAAAGTATGGATAAATATTAAGATTTTTAGCATCTCATCTTGAATTGCTGAGAGTTTAAAATGCTGGAGGTATTAGTGGAGAGAAGATACTGAAGATTATCACTGGTAGATGGGAATTCCAGTGTTAAATCCACAGTTTGCCAAGACCATCATAATATGTCTAATCCCAGAGGAAAGGCACTCAAAACAGGTGTGCAGGTTTATATGATATTCAGATTTGAAGGGTTTTTTTCTTTAATTCATAGATTGGGTTGGGCTGGAAGGAACATTAAAGATTATTTCATTCCAACCCCCCTGCCATGGGCAGGGACACCTCCCACTATCCCAGGTTACTCAGAACCTTGTCCAACCTGGCCTTGGATGATTCCAGGGATCTTGGGGCAGCCACAGCTTCTCTGGGAAACCTGTGCCAGGGCCTCATCACCCTCACAGCAAAGAATTTCTTCCTAATATCCAATGTACCCCTGCCCTCTGTCATTGTGGGTTGAACACTTAATTTATATCACTGTTTTGGAGATGTTTGACTAGAGAAAATTTTAAAGGCCTGATTCTCAGAAAGATTTGGGCAGCAAAGTCTTTTAAGAATACCTCAGTCAGAGCATCCATTTAAAAAATTTAAAAAATAAAGGTTTTCAGATGCACCGTGTGTCACTTGTGGCAGAATTCAGCTAAAGCTTTTGCAGCTTGTGCAGGAGGAAAGCAGCCACCAGAGGGGGACTGGGGACAGACGGTGACGCTCAAAGACAGTGTCATTACCTGAGTGATCATAGGAAATCCCATGATGAAGAAGGACACGCAGCACCCGAGAGTGAACAGTGCCTTGTGCGTGCGTAAGTACTTGGGGAACTCATCTGACACAGAGGTCACGATAGTCTCGATGGTGGCGAACTGGAAGACAAAAGAAAGGGTTCATTTCAGTGCACACAAAGTGGTCCAGCTGGATATAGAACAATAGAAGAGAGCATTATGAATCCTAGGTGTTAAATGCTCGGATGGCAGCACCAAAGCTCTGCAAAAATTATTTCAGCATTGATGGCCTGACTTCATTCCTCTTTTTTTCATGACTCACTGCCCATATGGGAAATAGCAATTAATTGCATAGTCCTCCAAACAAATAAATTAAAAAATCAAAAGGAAAAGAATGGGACACAAAAGCAGTTTACCATAGTGTCTAATCCAAGGGTTAGAAGCATCAAAAAGAATATTATAGCCCAGAAGGGAGAGAGGGGCAGCCTAGTTAAGGCTTCTGGGTAAACCACAAAAGCAATCCCAGGACCTAGAAATAAGAAAAATAAAGGTTATCAGATTTGATCTTTCTTATTCACAGAAAGGCTTCAGCATTATGGAGTTTAGCCGTACCTGATTCATTTCTATTTACACTGTAAATTTCAAATCACTTATTTGCTCCAACTTCCCAAGCAGAACACACATTCAACCAGTATACGAACACACTGATCCCAATTAAAACCAAAAAAATTAGCAAGTATTGCATACTGCAGCCGTGTTCCTGTCCTGCTCTGTGATCAAATTCCTGTCACTTCTCTGCCAATTAGCAACCCATGGCAAACACCCACACCTCAGCGCTACAAGGATGAATGGAAATGCAAATATTCTTCTTCAACTCATTGCCACGCTGCTAAAGGAGGAGAGAATATCAAGGTGCCCAGACCTGATATGAGACAGAAGGTAATAGCTGCTGTGATTGTAAAAAAATCCACAAGAAAACCTGAAATAATGCAGAGCACAAGAAATAAGGAGTCTTTTAAAGCCTGAATCAGGAATTTTCCATTTTTTTGTTGTTGTTGTTGTTTGCTATATTGGGCTTTAATTTCTATTTGCTTTAAAGGAAATGTATTTTTCTAAGTGCTTGGATTTGCCTGGGAGTGAAGGCTGCAGAGCTGTGGTGGCAGCGTTACAGTAGGTGGCACTTCTTCTCTACTTATCCCAGCTAAAGGAACGCCCACTCCAAGCGCTCCGAAAGGTGCTCCCTGCCCGGTGAGACACAAATGAGAGCCAAGCTGCCAAGAGAATGGGCTCCCCCCTCGCTCTGCCCTGGGCATTTCTAATTTAGATCATTGAACCCCAGTTCCTCCAGCTGCACGCGCTGCTTCTGCTCCAGAGAGAACTCCTGCTTGCTCATGTACCGAGAAAAACACTGTTTCAGCAGCATAAAAATCATCTCCTTGGGCAACTTGTGAACTGCTTGGGGTTTCTTCTAAATAAAAGTCAAATACAAGAGTTAAAACACAGTAAAAACCACTCAGGAAGTGCTGCTGCCTTTAAAATGTGCTGCAAAAAAAATTACTTTTTGCATGTAGAACTACTGTTTTATTTACAAACACCTCTTTAATCTCTTGATTAAAGATTTCTTCTTGACTATTGGAGATAAGGGCTCTGTTTACACTCTCTGCCTGCATATAGAAGTTTAATTAAGTCTCAGAATAATGAGTTCCCATGAATCATACTTTTAGGAAAGGTAAATTATAGAGTGTGAAACTGCACGTCTCCATGTCAGCCCCTCATAACTCTCCTAGATAACACAAGCCTGGTAGCATCCAACCACAGGACAGCAGCCCCAGGGAGGCTGGCTCCCATCCTTTCCATCTTTGGAGACTTAGGTTAGTATGAACTCTTTATAAAAGTCTATTAAAGCCAGGAAAACTCCAAATATTTTTTGTGTGGTAAAATGTAAAAGTTCAAATGAACTTTCATTTTTCAACTGCACTATGTTCTTAAGCAGAGAGTAGAAAAAAAAAAAGATATTGTTCTGTCTGTCCCTCCATGGTAAGTGTTTTAATTGTTCATCAGTAGATGAGGTTTTCCTGAAAAGAATATTCTAAACAAAAAAACATTCTATGTTTTTCAGATTAATATTTTAGGAGGGGAAAAAAGGGGGGGAAAAAGGGAAAAGCCCCTTCTTATTTCCATTAACATTTTCATTCAAGGTTTTGAAAACTTGAAGGGAGATTATGTTTCATCATCATTTTGGCTTTTTTCTCCTTTACTGCAAAAAGAAATACAACTTTAGAATTTAAAAAAAAAAAAACAGGCAATGAAAAGAGCTGGTTCTTTTCACCAATTCTTGAGTCTGCTTTTTAACTATGGTTATGCAATGCACTGCCTCAGTCCACAATTATCCCTAATCTTCACTCTCTTCCTATTGCAAATTCATCTTCCATTACTTCCCTAAATTTTGTTTCCCTCTGTCACAGAGAGCAGCAAAGTGTCACCCTCATGAAATAATTTTGAGTGATCTGAACAGGCTTTGAGAAATGCACTCACAGCTGTTTCCACGCCCCTGGAACAGCTGGGAACAGAGAGCTCCAGCCTGGCACTAGTTGCTCACTCCAAGACCACCAGCAAGCACTCAGCAGAAAAGGGTTTTTGGCCTCCTGTGCTGAGTATTTCACCATCTCCAGAGAGATGCACCAGCTGAGCCAAGTGTTCCCCCCACCATCCCTGACAGCAATGTCTCTCATCCCACCTCTCTCCATCTCCTTGGAGCTTCCACTGCAGCTCCACTCAAGCACAGCGTCTTTGGCTCTAACTCCTCACAAATAATTTTGGTGAGTGCAGCGTGTTTTAGATTTTGGGGCTGCTTTTGTTGTTTGTTCCAGAATGGAGGTGAAGTCTAAAATAAAAATATTGACGTAAACATTACTCCTAAAAACTCCTACAGCTCCCTGATGGGAGGGTGCAGCCAGGTGGGGTCGGGCTCTGCTCCCAGGCAACAAGTGCCAGGACAAGAGGACACAGCCTCAAGCTGCACCAGGGGAGGTCCAGGCTGGAAATCAGGAAGAATTCTTTCATTGAAAGGGTGTTTAAACTTTGGAGTGGGCTGCCCATGGAGGTGGTAGAGTCCTCATCCCTTGGGCTGTTCAAGCAGAGACTGGCACTCAGATGTATGGTTTAGTTGGCATAGTGGTGCTCAGCTCTACCAATTAAGACCTTTCATACCCCCACTAATGACCTCCTCTCTTCACTGACCAAGATTCTAATCAGTTCTTCAGAAATGTTTTTCTCCTCCATCGAGACATCTCCTTGCTCCCCACAGTTCAGAAGCTCAATCCACCCCTCACACCAGATTTCTCCTACCCTCCTCTCATCCAAAATTGCCACCACCAGAGATAACTTTTACCTTTAAGAGGATTTGACAAACAGCAGCAGAGACAAATGAGAAAGCCAATAATCCCTTAGCCTACATGAAGGGACCATCCCATGCTACCCTCCATCAGCCATTTACACAAAGAGTTAAAATGAGTCTCAACCTCCTTCCTTCTCTTACCAAACAAGTGATTAAGAGGCTTTAACTAAAATCTTCACTTCCCAGGGTACCTTCTGCTGTACAGAAATGCCTACCTGTGGTTTACTAATCTGCACCAGTTTGAAGAAATCATTCCCACCTCCAACATCAATGTGAGCATTAATAACAGAGCTGGAAGTGCCACGGGGTGCCTGCCTAAGCAATGAAATGCCAGCGAGCCCTACCTTGGTCTGCCACGGCTTCGATATTCACTTTGAGTTCATTTGCCATGAAGCCAATAACTGAGAAGATGACAAAGCCTGCAAATATACTTGTGGCACTGTTGGTACACGTGACTATCAATGTGTCCCTGCAAAGAAAACACAAGAAGCTTGTTGGGATACACACAAGGAAGGTTTTGTACATATATTTCAGGAGTCTCTCATGAGCACACACATCCTGTGGGAATGCTGGTGAAGGCACACTTTTATACTTATCAGGCGCATTGGCTGCTGATCAGAGAGCACAGAAGTCTCCACAGCACCACCAGTAATCAGCTCTGCAAGCTTCCATCACCCATGTGCCATGTAGGAACCACAGGCCATGCAGGAGGGTGAGCACATCTGCTCTCGGCCTCTCTGAAGAAGAGAGGCGGTCACGGTGACATGATTTGTAGCACATTTTTTAACTCTTCGCTTCATGAGGACATCTGCTCTCCGTATTAAGTATGGGCTGACCACTGCTGTCCAGGTGAGATGATTTTTGTCTGTATCCTTCTTGTACTCAACACAAAATTTCAGGGTTAAGCTTTCTGTACCTCGCAGAACTCACTCAAACACTTCCTGTCTGTAAAGGGAGGATTCCTTGGTACATTTTTCCATTGTTGTTATTGTTAAGGGAATCTCAAGAAATCTATAGCTGAATGTCTTACTGTGCTGGATATGTCAAGACTTGACAGGAAACCAGCCCTTCTGAACCCCATTCATAGTTATTACATTCTTGATAGGATTTTTTTAACAATATGTGTGTCCTGAGAACTTCCCCATAAACTACTGCAACTTTAGAAAAAACAGGTCACTCACTTTAAATGTTTGGGGGTTTTATGTTGGCTAGAATTGCTTATTCCTGCTGCCATTCATTTGTCAGGAACAAAATGAAATACAACCTGAAAAGCTGTCAAAGAGCCTCACTGAGCTGGCAAACTTCTAGAATTTCCAGCAGAGCATCCCTTAACAGGAATGATTTTGTTGACTCTTTCAGTCTACTTAAAAAAAGGACAATGTGCTGTTCGGAATCATCATGTGTTAACCTTCTTCCAAAACCTAGACAGGTTTGAAATATTTCAAGTATTCATTATGAAGTCAATTTATGTAAATTTACTGCAATTACAGATTTTTGACTGTGTTTAAAATTAATGTGTAACTGAAAAGTACAATTGCAGTGTTAAAATGTAATTAATATAAAAATTGAAAGAGAAAATAGTCATGCTTCATTTCAGTATTCAAGGTTGTGTTGTAAGATTAAAAATATTAGAAGTAACTAAGCTTTTTTAATTACTTCTACTTCAGTCTCCCATATCCCTCCCTGACACAGGTAAAGCATGTATTTGGTATTAGAACTGTAAGATTTTTATACTTCCTTACCACGTATTCCCTTCAAAATTTTCATTAACATCTTCCAAACTCCACAAAACTTTTTTAAATTAATGCAGAAAGGTAGCATGATGCTTCTGCCATTTTTTCCCCTGATATTCTGATTGTATTCATTCATCAACAAAAAAAAAATCACCGCCCAGGAATAGCATTTTCATAAATAGGACCCAAAGGATTGCTGGGTGGGAGTAACTGAGAATGCAACACTATTACTTTTCATCCATATTTTGGGATAACTGTATTAAATTACTTTTGATTGCTGGTAAAAATGTTTTTGAAATTCCTTTTCAATATCCTGATCACGTTTCTTTTTAAAGTTAAGTATTTTGTATTCTCTACTTGGAAGTCATAGGATACGGCAGTGGAAATCCCAAGGAGTGTTTGCTTTGAAGTCTTGATCTGGGAAAGTTTTTGAGCATCCTCCTGGGTGAGTCCCTGTGCATGCTGCTGGCTGTCCAGAACCAGCACCTCTGGCACTGCAGGAATTGGCAAAGGTTTGCTCCAGACTGGCTTTAAATACTGTACAATAGCAGGGAAGCACTCCACTAACGCCACTTGCTTTTGTGTTTTCCATCTACAGACATTTTAGCTGGCAGGCTTTTGGATGAAAAACTATACACTGATGCTTTTCCTTGCAAAAATTGCTTTCAGTGATTTCAAATAGAAGTGATTTCAAATTTCGCAACATGAAATGATTTTGTGCATGTAAAACCACAGTAAGACTAATCGGAAAAAGAAAGAACATTTAGGAGATGTAAGAATCACATATATGGAAGCTGCAAGTTAAAGTCCTGCACGTTTCACAATGCAAACTTCAGCCCACTCTGCACATGGGCTGTCCTTCAGCAGAGGCTGCCAAGTGACTCTGTGTCACTGCTCACGGCTCCTGACACTTCCCAGACTGCCCTTCAACCTCAACCTCCTGATCCTGAAAATGAGGAGCCAGTAGGAATTTTAATAAGCCTAAATGCTCATCTTGAGACTGGGAGATTAGGACCTGGGGAGAAGAGATAATATACAAAACGAAGAAAGGTTAAATGGAAACAAAACCCACACACACAGAAAAAAGGAAAGAAAAAGAATGGAAGTGGAAGAAAGGAAAAGAGAGAGGAAAAAAAAAGATGAGAAAAAAAAGGACAAAAGGACAAGAGGGAAAAAAAGGGACAAGGGTAAAAAAGTCAAGAGGTGAGGGTCTTACAAACCAGATTTCTGCAAGATGAAGGACAACTGGTTTTGGACAAACCTGTTTAATAAAACAGATGCATTTCACTCTTACACACCTGTAGCAGTTGTTATGGAATTTGTTGTATGAAGAGAGGGTAATTAGACCTCCCCATGCTGCAGATAAGGAGAAGAAAATCTGAGTGGCAGCATCCTTCCAAACCTAAGTAGGAAAGAAAATTGCATCAGCTTCAGGAAAGAACATTAGAAAGTTCAGTAACACTACTAAATATTGCTGTGAGGGGATTAACACCTAATTACTTTAAATGAACTTCAGACCAATGGATGTCAATAGAATATTTAAAAGCAAAATCCTGCCAGGAAATGCATCAGGCCCATTTGATGAGGAGCACTGTTCTTGTTGAGCCCATACAAAAGGACAATATAAACCTTGCTGTATATGAAAGACACAAATAAAAACTATATTGTCTGATACATATCAGTTCAAATACATTCAGAAACAAAAAATACAAACCAGGAGGGAAAGTCTGCGTCAGATACTGATGTTTTATCCGCCAGTGACCCTAAGTCATACTTTACCCACATAAGATGAAGTACAAGTTTCCACAGATGACAACACTGCCTCTGCACATGGAAGATGCTTGCAGCAGACCCCAAGAGATCTGTATGATTTATTCACCCCAGCAGCTCTAAGTGCAATAGCAAACCCACCATAGCATCGATCAGCTTCTCCCACTTGGGTGTGATGAAGTACCAGATCCCATCTCCAGCTCCAGGTAGAGTTACTCCTCTTATGAGAAGGATGATGAGAACTACGTAGGGGAATGTAGCTGTGAAGTACACAACCTGGACAGAGCAGAGCAAAGGTTACTGAAAGGGCTGATTTGGATAAGAGGAGAGGAGGGGAAATCAAAGTGCTGCACGATTGCCTGAAGAAGGCAATAACTCAGGCTCAGAGACAACAATCAGGGTATAAACTAAGAAAACAACAGGGTTATTTCCCTGGAAATTTGGAATTTTACAGCTCTTCTTGCAGCTGGAAACAGGAATAACATCAATAACAACAGAGGTAAGAGCTGGGATTCTAGACAGAGAAGGGAAGAGGGTTCCTCTCTCGTCTGGAGAGGAACAAAGGGAATTTACAGCTAAAGGAAAATATCACTTTTGATAGTTGCCCAGAGTGAACTATCACAGTTCAATGGAAATGAAATGAGAGGTGCCACTCAGCAACACTTATATTTCTGTAGTTTTCTTCTATATTTTTCTGTATTTAACTAAAAAAAAAGAAACCTAAAGAATTCTCATCACTCTTTGTACCTGTTAATAACTACATATCACCATGACGATAGTTATGGTCCAAATTCAAAAAAAAGAAAGTCGGTGAAATTATCTAGACAGACCCAATCATCACGATGTCTAAATACACAACAGTGGTTGTGTGTTTAATGTTTTAATAATTGTCTAGAACACAGCCCTCTCTGTGGTCAAATAAATTCGTTGGATTATGGCCATTATGAGCTTTACATTCAACACAAAATCATCTCAATTATTTTTCACATTAACGTCTGGGTCTTAAACAAAACAGAATCGTATCATAGCACATTGTGGGATTCTACCACAGAATCGTTTGGGTTGGAAGGGACCTGAAAGATCATCTCATCCCAATCCCTGCCATGGGCAGGGACACCTTCCACTAGACCTGGGTGATCCAAACCCAGCCCAGCCTGGCCTTGGACATTTCCAGGGATGGGGCAGCCACAGCTTCTCTGGGCAGCCTGTGCCAGGGCCTCACCTCCTTTACGGAGAAGACTTTCTTTCTAACACCGAATCTGAACCTTCCCTTTGCCAGTTGGAAACCATTTTTCCTTGTCCTGTCACTCCATGTCTTTGTCCCAAGTCCCTCTCCAGCTGTCTTGCGGCCCCTTTAGGTAATGGAAAGTGCTTAGAAGGTCTCCTTGGACCTTCCTCTTCCTCAGGCTGAACAGCCCCAGCTCTCTCAGCCTGTCTCCATAGCAGAGGGGCTCCAGCCCTGTGAGCATCTTTGTGGCCTCCTCTGGACTCGCCCCAAGAGGTTTATATCCTTCTTATGTTGTGGTCTCCAGAGCTGGACACAGGACTCCAGGTGGCTTCTCACAGGAAAAGAGGGGGAGAACCACCTCCCTCAACCTGTGGTCTGAGCTGAAGTGGCTTTTGAAACTGCTTCTCGAACTTTTCTTGTTGTTTCAAGAGGTGTTTCAACAAGTTGCCCCAATGAATTTCTGTGCAAATATACTGACCTAATCTCTACATAAATACAGGATTTCTATCTCTAATACCAAGGAGTCAATAATTTTCTCTCTGACATCAGAGTCATTATTTTTCTTGGCCACTAAGAGTCACTTAGAGAAATATCCACTACCACATCCAAACCCACATTATTATCCAGTCTCTTGCCTTTCATGAAATATTTTTTCCTGTCCCACTAACGTAAAGGGAAAAAAATGTCTCAACTTTTCCCTGGCACTCTGAGTCCCTAGGACTTTCTTTTAACTGCCAAGTGACTTCCCAGCAGACGAAGTCAGCTTCTAGAAGCAAAGGGATGGCTTGGAATTGGAACTCTGCGATCAGCTATCCCAGGAAATAGCAAGTTATTTTCCTCACACACACACACACACTGAGCTGTTTTAAGGTTCAGTTCTGATTTTAAAATATGCTACTTAACATCTTAATTTACATCACAATTTCCCAGTGAAATGTGAGATGATTGCAGGATTTTGATGAGCACCACACAGAACAGGGAAGGCTGGAAAGTACCATTTTTGCCATCCCACTGCTGAGTGCACCTTAAGAGCTCATTTTAAATTTATTGAAGATTAGAGAAAAAATGTCAAACAAAAATTGTTTCTGTTTTGGCTAGAAAGGAAAACACAGACAGGAAAAAGGCATTTTAATTAATACTTAGTAATTTACCGAAAATATTTTCAGTAATTCACAGCCTGAAATGAGAGTGTGAGTCCCTAAAAACAGCACCCTGCTTTCTTGTGAGTGTACAATCACAAATAGTGTTCTTACTTTTCCTGATGACTTGATTCCTTTAGCAAGGGAGGCATAAACAATCACCCAAGCAAGGAAAAGAGATAGAGCCAAGGGCCATCTAATCTCACCAGGATATTCAATCCCTGCTGAAATCTTCAATACAAAGTACCTAAGAATAAGGGGAAAAAAAGAAATTAAAAAAATTGTGGGGAAAAAAATAATAACAGCAACCACAGGCAATAATTCAGCTCAAATTCCTTTTTGTTTTGCTTCAGCGTCCTCAGCAGTTTCTCTAGAAGGTTCCAGTGATTCTCACCATGTATTATTTTATTTATCTGCATTGCAGTAGTAGATAAAACTGCCGGGCATGGGCCAACACCCCAGCTGTGCTAAGCACCACAGGAACAGAAAACAAGTAATCCAGTGTTTGAATTCAGCTCTCATCATTCCTAAGCATAAAAAATGAGCATCATTTGCTGCCCTTGACTACTGTATTTCTGGTTTTCCAAGCAGTGCTTTGTTGCCTGTTCCAGTGGATTTTACAGAAATATTAACATAATTTCTCTAAACAAAGAAAGATCTTACTTGAAGTATTCTTCACTCCCACTGACAAACGTTTTGTTTCCTTCCCTGGTGAAGTTAACCATGGTTAAGTTTGGATAGGCACTCATACAGAAAGTAGAGTTCTTGATTTGTATTTTTGGGTGGTCGCCAATAATGCAGGAATCTAGGAAGAAATGAGGTGGGGGAACAGAAAAATAAAGTGTAGAGATTTTTTTCTTTTTAGTTTGGTTGTAAAATTATAAGAATGCATCAGATCACACCTCATTACTTGAACTTTTGTTTAGGTGCCAACACCTTTTTCCAAAGGTCGTTTACTAGGTTTGCTTTTTCCATTTTCATGTCACTGTGTGTTTGTGGCCGTTTGCAGAAACGGGTTTGGGTTTTTTCGTTAAAGAGAAGCTTTTCTATAGACAAATAATTCGTCTTTAGCAGACACCCCAGGCTGCGGATATGGTATTTTGTTCTGTGCTTTCTTGCCTACACAGTTTCCCTCCGAGGGGGGGGGGGAAAAAAANAAAAAAAAAAAAAAGTGAGAAGGAAAAAAATAGGACTTTTTTTAGCCTTTAAATTGACAAATCTCATTTATCCTTGGTGAGGAAAAATTTAAATAAAAGTAGAGGGAAGTGCCCATGGGATGCAGATCACTTCAAGGTGGCTTGAGAAGAGACCGTTCCTCCGTGCCGGGAACCTCTCCCGGCCACGGTCATCCGCAGTCTCCTCTGGCATCTCCCAGGGGCGCAGCTGAGCTGCAGAAAGCTCTGGAAAACCACCACGGCCACAAATTTGGGGAAAAAAAAAAAAAATTAAAGCCGAGTATAAGCATGTCCCGACTTACCTAGCAAAAGTTTGTTTTTATCTTTACAGTCTGGCGTGTTCCAGGGGTTGTTACAGGAAGCCCAGGGCAGCACGGGTACGAAGGAGGCGAAAAGGTAGAAAAGTGTGTAGCACAGGATAATATTGTAATATATGGCTATCAGAACGGAGATGATCAGCATGGCGATGCCGCAGCCTGCGGGCGCACAGGGAGACAGGAGGAAGAGCCATTAGTCCCGGGGGCGGCGGGAGCAGCGGGCCCGGCGGCTGCGAAGCACGGGCTTCCTCTGGCACAGGGACGGGGACACGGACAGGGACAGCCCCGCTGCGGGAGGGAGGCGGCCCCGCAAGGGCCGCGCAAGCTGCGCGCTGAGCGGCGGAGCCCGCGGAGCGCCCGTGGCATGCGGCGGAGCGGGGCAGGGAGGCGGCTGAAGCCATGCAAGAGACGGAGCGCAGGTCATGCTCCCCAAAACCGGGCCGGCGCCTGCTCCGCTCACCTTGCAAGGCCGGGATGGCTTTCCAGACCGACACGGGGCCCTGACTAGCAAACTGCCCCAGGGAGACTTCCAGGAAGAAAATGGGGATCCCAGCTAGAGCCAACATCATCAAATAGGGGATGAGAAACGCACCTTGGGGGGCAGGGGGGAGAGAAGAGAGAGCAACCTGAATCACCCCGTGATACTGGGGACAACTTCGTCAAGACATTTTTCTATTAAAATTTTTCAGTTTGTTACCGAATCCCGGTGCCGCCAGCCTCGACGGGCAGGAGGAAGGGGAATGGGGGGGAAGGTGGGTGGCAGTTTTCTACATTTCCAGCGTTTGCTACAGACATTAAATACTCATTAATGCTAAATCAGTATTTAGCACCTCCCACTTAAAAGTTTTTACGTGTAAAATGAAAAGGAAAAAAAAAAAGCTCACAATTTAAAATAAACATTTAATATTGCCTCTTCCCTCACAGAAAACGGCTCTTACGGGCTCTACACAACTGTTTTCGATGATCACAGCACCACTATCCTCTGCTGAGAGCCCTGCCGAAGAGGGAAGGGGCTTACAGCTGCAAGGGTTTTAACCCAGTACCAGCCACCCGTTCTCCGTTCCAAGAAGAGAGAACTCCTGCGAATAAACTTCTTCCCCTTTAAAACTATTAACAGCATAACCCCTCTTCCAACTTCTCCTCTCCTCTGTTCAGCTGATCGACATTCACTCTATTTCAAACGATTATTTCTCAATTGGATAATTGAAACGATTTCCCCAAACTTCATGAAATAAAGGAATGTCTCGACTGGGGGTCAAACGTCCTCTTGTCACTATCCCGACTCTAAAGTCCTTCCTCTTTCCCCACCGCACCGATTGCGGATTCAGACCCGACTGTGTGTAACTGAGGCGAGGTGGGTTCCGGAGCCCTGCCTCTGTGATCAACACGCCTCTTCGTTTTCCTCCCTCTCCAGCCAGCACCAATTGCAGGTGTTTTTAAGGAAAGCGCTCCTTTTTAAGGAAATCTCGTCAGGGCTTTCCTGCTTTCAGAGGTGCCCATCAAAAAAAAACCCAAAAAACCAAACCAAAACAAAAAAGAAACCCAAAAAGGAAAAACAATGCAAAAAACCCCAACCAAACAAAAAAAACCAACCCCAGGCAGATGTTCCACCAAGTGTCTGACGGTCTGAAGATGCCCCCGCACCTCGGCTCAGCCCGGGGCGGGCTGCCCGGCAATAGGAAGCCGCCGGCCCCCGCTTTCCTCGTGTTTGCCCCCGCCAAAAAGGCAGGGACTGGCTCAGACCCGTACGGTACTGCAGGTAGAGAGACAGGAAAAAGCCATCATACCTCCCCCATTCTTAAAGGCCAGGTACGGGAACCTCCAGACATTGCCCAGCCCCACTGCATAACCCACCATGGAGAGGATGAAATCCAGCTTGCTAGACCAGTTCCCTCGGGCTTTATTTTCATCCCCCACATCGTCTTCCTAAAAGGGGGGAAAAAAGGAGGGGGGGAAGAGAGAGAGATGGGAAACCAGCCACTTTAGCAAACAAGCACGGCGATGCTGCCGGCTTCACCGGAGGCAGAGCCGGCGAGCAGCGGCCGGGCCGGGAGACCCTCCCGGCCCTCTCCCCTGCAGCCCCCGGCGCCGCTGCCAGGCCGCTCCTTTATTAAAAAAAAAAAAAAAAA
Organism: Struthidea cinerea; assembly: GCA_013397865.1. Lineage (NCBI taxonomy): Eukaryota > Metazoa > Chordata > Aves > Passeriformes > Corcoracidae > Struthidea > Struthidea cinerea. Next base: position 815,064 of record VZTI01000412.1, read on the forward strand.
AAAAAAAAAAAAAAAAAAAAAAACACGAAAGAGGGATTTAAACCATGGCCCTCCACAGAGCGCTCGGGGTGGGTCGCCCGGCTCCTGATTCCCCGCTGCAAGGGAGGTCCCCTCGCCTCCCCTGGGGATAGAAGCCCTCGGGAGGGTCAGGACCGACCGCCGTTCCCAGCACATCCAGGCGAAGTGAAAACCGCTTTTATCGAAGGAACAGCCCCCACCGCCACCACCCCGCTCCCAGGGTAAATGCAGATAGGCAGGAGAACAGCGTCGGGAGCGGGGAGCGGCATCTTCCCGGCCTCGCACCCACCGGCGGCATCCCCTCCCGGGGACCTCTGATGGCATTGGGCTGGTTTATTTCGCCCTCTTTTTGGTTACAGGGTCCGAGGCACGCAGTCCCCGGGGATGTGGGTGGCGGACAGGCCTGAGGAGGGGAAGGGCCAGGCACCCTTCACGGCTGACGCTGGGGACAGGACCAGACCTCCTGCTGGGAGGTGTAAGGATGTGCGCACCCGCGCACGGCGGGTCAGAGCCGGGGTACACCTACAGGCACGGCTCGGGAACCAACTGGAATTACACAGAATGCTCGTTTGTACCACTATTACATAATTAGCACTCGCCAGCACTACAGCACTGGGTCTAAGATCCTCTCTCCCCTTCTTCCTTCCCTCCTCCCCGCGGCACAGCCCCATCCCCGGCTCATCTGCACCTGATTTTAGAACTTCCACCCCAAATCGGTGCTGAGTGGCAAAGACCTCCCACGAGCTGAAGCGGGGGAAAGAAAACCTCTAAGGGGACAACTCACCCCCTCCACTCTGCCAGGAAGAACAGAAGTGTTGCCATCTGTGCCCAGCACCACGGTACTCTGGCTCAAGGTCACCCAGGTGCCCTTGGCGTTGTTTTGCTCCAGCGTGCTCTTGCCAAGGCTTAGGGCAGCGTCCCCGTCTGTGCTTTGCAAAGCGGGAATTTTGCAATGAGGGATAGCAGCTTGCCCCGCGATCCCTGGCCCGGGGCTAGGCTTGCAGGGAAAGGTTTCCCCAGATTCCCTCCGGAGGGTGGAGTTGGCTTGCACCGGGGTGCTGCTGAGCTTGCAGATCCCGACTTTGGTCCTCTCAAAATCGTTTGGTTTCGCTTCTTCGGCGGGAAGGGTTTTGCTGTCGTTCGAGAGTGACCGGGGAAGCCTGGCCGTCGCGGCGGGGGCCTGCGGAGGGGCGTTTTGCAGCTCATTTTCGGGGCTGATTCTTACAACTCCCGCACCTTCATTGGGTCCGGGAGCCACCGCTTCGGGATTGTTCACAAGCTGCTTGCTCATATCCCTTTGACTGGCGTAATCCTAAAATGAGAACGTCACATATTTTACCAAAAGAAGAAGAAGAAGAAGAGAAAAAAACTGTTGGCGCTGCGGAGATTCTACGAATTTTTGTCCTCGTGCGGGAGACGCATGCGCCAGAAAATCGGGATACAGGAGTGTTGCAGAATTTCGAGGAGCCACGGCTCGCCTGCTTGCCCTCCCATTCAACGTTAATACTCTGGGGGAAAAAAGAGTATGGTACACAAAAAAAACCCCACCCCCACCCCCCCCAAAAAACCCCAAACAACAAACCTCAAACAAATAACAACACCAGCATCTGCAAACCCGTAATTCAAGTTTAAATAAGTGTTTCTACAGCACTGCGCCGCCAGACCTCGTTAGATTTCACATCACGACTGTAGGATGCTCCCTTCCCTATCACCAGTGTAGAAAGATTCTTTAATTTTACGCCCCATTTCCTTTCTGTCATTCAACAATGCACATCGACTTTTTTTTTTAATATCTATGAGCAGGAGACAAGCTGCCCTGTAGGCAGCCGGGGATGTTAAAAAACAAGTGAAATAGTGCTGGTGAACATTTCTGAGCTGGCTGCCACGCTTCAAAGCCCGTCAGCAAGACAGCATAATGCAAAAAAAACCCCCAAAATATAACCGCACTGCCACAGTAGGATTAACGCCTCTAACAGTAGCGTTCCCCTACTCTTTTTCTTGTGTTTCCGACTCACACAGTGCTAAAGACTTTATTTAAACGTCCCCTAATCATTAAATAGGTTACTGAAGATACTCCCACACTCACCTCTACCTTTTCCTTCAGTTTAAAACTGCAGTTTAAAATGCATCTTCTTTTTATACATTAAGCAACCTGCAGGCAAACCCTACCTTTCCATCAGTTTAATGTTAGCTTTACAAACACTCTTTCTTTTTTCAGAGTGTTTCACAAAACTCCCTGCCACCATTTCCGCCGCAAGTTTTCTCTCCACCGTAATCCCACTGTTCTGGCACCAGGGATAAGATCTGCAAGGACTCGGTCACCAAATGAGTGCGTTTTGGGGTACCACCGCTTTCCCCGTATTCGGCCCCTTCCCCGCAGCATCCCTACCCCGTCCGCGGGAGGCTCCGCGCTGGCTCCGCCGGTAGCACCGCGGACAGCTCCCCCTCCGCCACTGCTCTGCGCCTCCAGCCCTTCTCGGTACCGAAGAGAAGAAACCAAGCACTTACCATGTCTTAAATAGCCGCAGATGGAGCCGATAGAGGTAAAAACAGCGGCGCAGGCAATCGACAGAGTGGATTTTGCCCAGTTCAGAGCAAAGCTTTCTATACTTCCTTGGGAAAGACTGGGTTTGCGTCAGTGCATAGCAAGGTGCCCTTCGTGTGACATTTTCTTGATAATAAGAGTTTGATAAATCATTACCCTTGGTTTCAGATTTTAAAGGGACACCGAGAAGCCGGAGCGCCGGCTGGCTGTCACTCACGCGGCAGTGGCATTGCGCGTTCCCTGTGACTCATGTGGGGGCTGATTACCAACCCGCGGCCAGCCGGGGCACGGAAGAACTTTCTTGCTGATAATTAGAGGGAACATGTGAGAAACACGTACTACTGCACCCAAGGAAAGAGAGAAATGAGGACAAACCTTCCATTTCTACTCCTCTTCCTCCTCCCTCTTATTGTAGTGAGATCCAGCTCCCTTTTTTTTTAAATCTGCATTTCTTCAGTTCACAGGTCAGACATTATAGCAGCTTGTTTATATACGTTATCATTTTATATATCCATGTACATGGATATAAAAATAAAAATACAAAAATGATCAATTTTGTATCTAACCACATACCTAGACACGGAGTGAGAAGTTAACTGTTTAAAGTACATAGACACATTTAAATTGTATCTTTCTTGGTCTCGTTTCAGGAAATTGCATTATATCGTCTATTTTTACTGTGCCTCATGGGGGAAACGCCAATTAAATTTAAACGATACACACAATAAAACAAAGTTGTCTTTCATCAAAACTGTCTGAAGAGCAGTTAAGTGGGAGCAAAGATGACGGCAACAGCCCCGAAGTTGCTGGTGTTCTTCCCTCACCCATGAAGGCATTTATGTTTGATTATTGGGGGGGAAATTATTTGTCATTAAAAATCAGGTGTTAACTGAGAATCGTTTCTGCAACGAAGTTATTCACACCTAATCACCTCTCGTAGGTGTAATTTGCTACTTGAGGGGCTTTCTCAAAGATTTCTTGAGCACAAGATAATTTTGTTCACGCTGACAAAAAACCAAAAAGCGTATTGGCAAATCGGGATGCTCCCTACGCAACCTTCCCAGTCGTTTCAGCGTCAGAGACGCTGTTCATCCGCATAGACCCTGCTGGTGTCAGCTTCTCCGGAGAATATTTCACATTTTAGCGTAAGTGG
>VZTI01000412.1:818870-893254 GCA_013397865.1 Struthidea cinerea
CAGCACCACACGCCTTTCTTCTGCGTCCTTGCTTTTACGGGTTGAGAGCGTTTGTTTCGGCGGACGAAGTAAATAAAAAATTCGCAGCAGCCCGGACAATGCTGCAGAGCCGCGGGCTGCGCGGTGCCACTAGCAGCGGCCACCCCCGGCAGGGACAGGGGAGCTTTGTTCCAGCCCAGGCGGCCGAGCTGCCCGCAGCGCCCGGCTGCGGCCCCGGCCCCCTCCGTCACACCTCGGCACTGCGGTGGCAGCTGAAACTCACTCGCCAGAATCATTGACAGCCCCGCCAAAGCCGAGGAGCGGGGGGCCAGCAAAGCAGAACGGCGAAAATCGGTTTTCGACGAAAAGATCAGCCAGTCTCGCAGCTGGAAAATGCTTCTGCCTCCCAGCAGAGCTGCAGAGCACAGCTGTCGTCAGGTCACGATGGTGCTTTGCACACCGTCGAGCGCGGGGGTTCCCTGTGCCATAGGTACATAACTACAGTGTGCACATGCAGGTATTTTTACACGCACACACTTTCACACACAGCGTCTGTAGATTGCTGTACGTCCCTATCTTTAAAGTCACTTTTCTGCCTCTGCTCTGCCGTGCAGACCAGCAGCCTGGTCTCCTGGGAGGCGTCCCTGCCCACGGCAGGAGTGGAGAGGAACTGGATGAACTTTAAGATCCCTTCCAAACCAAGTCCTTCTGTGATTCCATGTACTCTCCGCGGGTCTGTTTAGAAATCGAGGGGCTGTCACAGAAGCTGGCATTAGTGGGGAGGGGGAGAAGCTGGCGGTGTTTTGCAGCGTTTCCTTCTCGAGGCATCCTCCAGCCGCAGAGCTATCTGGGCGTTAGCTCAGCTATGCTGACCTCCAGTTTGCGTTAATGCCTCTGAAGGCAGGGGCCGAATTAAAAGCGACAAGGCAGTAGTCCAAGAGGTATTTTGGTCGGGAAGACCCCTAAACCTCTTCCAGAGTCACCGGGTTGACTTATTTTGTTTTCTAAAAAATCGGAAAACTCACTCTTCCCGTTCTTTTCCAAGCTATATTTTTGCTTTCTCCATCAGCACTGAAACGTGAAATCGAAGTTTCACCCCTGGAAAGGGGAATCGATCTCCTTTGCTTTCTGAAAAGGCAAGAGCACCCCTCTTTCCCCCGTACCCCGGGGAAAGCTCTCGGAGGCGCATGGCCGGAGGCTCTCGCTGAGCACCGGGGCCAAGGATCCATTCTTGGTCAAGAGGGAAACCCACGGAGAAACACGGCTCGGTTTGCAAACATTCTCCTTTGTCCTCCCCGTCCGTGGCCGGCCCTCGGGGCCGCACAGCCCAGCTCCCCACCGCCCCTGCCTTCTCACACGTGGTTTGGGATGGAAACACCTGCTCTGGTCCAAACTCCGAGTCTGGATTTACGGTTCCTTTCAAAACCAAACCAAATCCCTCCAATGTGGGGGTTTAGCGCCCCAGTTAGCAGCCGTCAGGGTCATTCAAATCATTTTTCTGAGCTCCTTCTCTCCGTCCCTCCCGAACGCCTGTCCCGCAGGCGAACCACCCTCCCAGCCCACACGGCGTACCAAGGGATTAAGGAACAGCACCTGTCTGCAGCTCACACCAGACACCGCCCACCCCTCCCTCGGGGCTCTGGGGAAGTCACCCACCCTCGACGTGAGACCCCTGTGCCTGGAGGGATCCCTGCTTTCTTCCCAAAGGGAATAGCTGGGAGGGAGGGCGGCTGCTCCAGGGCGGGGGTCGCGCTCTTTCCAAAAGACGGGAAGACAGCTCCTCCTTTCCCCGAAGGAGCCCCTCGGGACCCCTGCGAGCGGTGCCTCCCCCGCGGGGAAGGGCTGCCCGCAAACCGAGCCCTCCGCGGCCCGTGGAGCGGACGAACGAGTCTTAATTACTTTGTCAAAGATGAAAAATAGCAATTGATTTATATTTCTCCCCTCGCTGGCCATCTTTCCTCTTCGCCTGCCCCTTCTTCGCAGATAAGCAAATACGCGAACGAAGGCGGCGGAGCTGAACCCCCGGGAGAGGGTCTGGGGCTGTACCGCATCCCCGGCCCCGCGGGCTCGGAGGGTGCTCGCTGCCTCCCTCGCCCCCCCGTTCCCTCATCAAAGGCACTTTCCTGGCTTTATGCCGCATTCGTGCCGTGCCTCGGTGGAAAAAAGCCAAGTCACGACAGGAGCGAGCGATGACACCTCTCCACAAACAGTCCGAACACTCCCACCGCCACCCATGCAGTTTAAATTCCTGCGCTAAAATCCCCAGTCCTGGCTTCTTTATGACGGAGTTAAGCATTGCAGCTATTGATCTCAAATCTTTCTCCTCCCTTCCCGCTGGAAAGTTTGCCTAAAAGGGATGGAGGCAGCAGCAGCAGGAACCTGCGCCCTCTTCCCCGCTGGTTTCTCCCACGACCCCCGGCCGCAGCCTTTGCGATCTCCGCAAGTGCCACCCTCTGAAGTCACAGCCTGTCCCGGGAAAGCAATTCCCACAGCACATTAATCCATGCACCTCGCGGGAGGGGAGGTTTCCTTCTTCCCTCCTCTCCTCGGGCGCTTTTTCTGTTGTTGTTTTTGTGGCAGGAAAATCGTGGCAAATCCAGAGAAATCCAGCTTTGTATGGAGTTCTCCATAGCGGACGGCCACTTACACTCCCTTAAACCTAAAAGGCAAATACAGTAGTGGGGGCGAGGATGAGTGTGAGGACCCGGGGGAATGCCTTTAAACATGCACTTCAGACTGCGAACGAGCAGGCTAAAGGCAATCAGATTAGAGGCGTTAAACAATAGCTGTGAAATGCACTGATTCCATCCGCACCAAGGACCTTGTGCATCTGACTCGCAGTCAAACGTGGTTTTCACCTGCTCGTGCGTCTCCCATGGGGAGAGGACGCTGAATTCAGGCAAGTCCTCAGCAAGTGCGAAGGGCTCTCGCTGCAGAGTCCAAGAAACGGGCAGGTCCCCGTCGGTGCTCTGAGGATGCACGGCTCTCCCCGGTGAATAAACCTGCCCTCATCCAGGGCTTGGGGAACTTGCAGAGAAATCACAGTTTTGGATAAGAGGGGGAAGTTAATGCATGTTTTAAAAGGGTTATGTCTTTTCTCATAACAAAAAATGGTCTTAAACCATTGTGATATAGCAATCCATAAAGCAAAGCCAAGAACAATATTGCATTCACTCAGCTGACTTACACATATACGCCAGCAAAAGCAGATATCAATAAGCCAGACCTTGCCAAGGGACACTTCACCTTCAATTTCTTGTATTTCCCTTTTCATTCTCTCTATATACAAAAAATTGTATAGCCTTAATTCCACCGAACAGTTTTCCCAAGCAAAGAGCACGGCCCCTTTCTTAAGGCAAAGATTCTCCTTACCAGGCTGCAATATTTTGCCTCTCTCAATTATATTCAAATCATGAAGAGACTGTAAAAATCTTTCAAGTGATAATTACCTGTTATTTTTATCCTGTGAAATGCCTCAGGCTCATCCCGTTATTTATTAGCTCTCCTGTACACTTTCCAATTGCCTTAGCTCACATAACTCACTGGATGGCCCCTGGATTTGCAGATAATTATCGAAGTCTGGTATCCTTATTGTAAAAGGAGTCGGTTCCCTGAGCGGTTTAACTTCTTCTCTGGAGACCACTGTGAATAGCAGAATTAAAAGAAAGGGGGATCAGGTGGGGGGAAAGCAGAAGCATCTGGAGGAAATTTCTGCACCACTGGCCAGGCATTTATGCTCCTAACAGCTCTTTCCCCCAGATATCCATGTTTCTTCATTTGTCCAGACATTTGCCTTAATCACAGGGCATAATCTCTATATAGGACATGAAAACCACAGCTCTGAACTTTCACTTTGCAATAAAACACGGCATTAAAAAAAAAAAAAGCATATATTTAATGAAAAAAAAAAGATAAGTAGATGCTATTTAGATCTCTAAATCGATTTCCATGATTTACCCATAAGCAATCAAGTCAAGGATGTTTTTTTTCTGGTGCCACAGTAAACTCCACACTTAGCCTAGTCCAGTCACTGAACTTAACACATCCCACTCTTCAGGCAATATTGCACCTGTCCTTACAGTGCAAGCAAAATAAAAACGCATCTTTTTGACTGAGTGGTGCTCAAAACTGGATTAAGAGCAGTAGTTTCTTCCAGCTGTACTAATACACAGTAAGTTGTGTTAGGACAGAGAACAGACAGAGGAGATTCCTTGAATCCATGCTGGCTGCATGCAGGGAGAGCTGCAGAAGCAACACACCCAGGAATGCTTTGCAGAGCCATCCAAGTGCTTCTGGATGCCATCAGCCAGGTCATTTTATCTCAGTCTCAGCACAGCCCTGAGAGGGGGGATGGAGAGTGGCTGTGGCAACCATGGGACAGAGAGGCTGGGGCAGCAGCAGATCCTGGCTCAGTGTGGCTGCAGACCCGATGCCAGATAGAGCAGGACAGGGAAATGGGGACAAGGAACTGGACATGGGGGGGACATTCGATCACAGCACATTCACTGGGAAGGCTCACCTGCAGAAAAGTGCCCAAGCCACCTGCAGAGGTGGGTTTGCTTGGCACATTGACTCCAAGTTGAGCCATCAAGCATCGACTCAGCTACATTTCAATATTAATAGAGATCATCACTCTAAACAACGCTGCCTGGAAAGAGCAGTTCTTCAAACTGTGGTATCTCGGTCACTTGTACCATGTGAAAATACCACATTAAGGTTTGAACTCCTGATCAGAAATTTGGAAAGAAAATATCGCAAATATCACAAAACAAGAGAAAGCTGATTTTCTAAGCAGATTCCCTGGGAGGACACCACGAGTTCCCACCCCACAGACCACATTCTAGCAGATTGTCAGTCCATTGTAACACCGTTCACTCACTGCCTTATTAATTTCTGACTGTTGAGTCAAAAGGAAAAATCACAGCATGCACCTCTGCGAGGCTGAGGTTTCTCCAGGGTCAGCAACACTGACTACATGGTCCCATTTCAAGAAAAAACATAACAAACATAGTAATGGACCTACTTTAGTATTTCACAAGGCAAGTCGTGACAGTAATTTGGATTCTGATTGGGAAAAAAACCCCTTAAACTATTTCTGTGGTCTCTCATGGGAAATTCTAGCTTTGTGTAGACATGAGTTCTTCACATTAAATTGTTTTCCTCTCTCACTGGGAAAGCTGAAATCCCCCAACACAGTGAAGTGGTTATGGTGATTGTCATCAGGGATGACAAAACTCTGATCCCTCTGTCAGCATGGAAAAATCCCACCCTTCATCTTGCAGACTGCCAGTTGAAGAGACCCATCTGTTCAGGGCTGATAAATCAACCCAGTACTGGGATGAAAGGATAAACCAGTGAGTGGTTTGTAGGATGTTCATAGGCAGTGAACTTCTCAGGTCACAAGTCAAATCTAGCGTTATTTTGGCTGAAGAACAAATGCTAAGGGCAAAGTTTCAGCTACAGCTTCTCTCTCTGGGCTGCCTATTCGAAGGGCATTAACAATGACTCCCCCTCCCGAGGCAATTTGTCCCAGTATACTTGGAAGAGGTCAGTGGGAATATACTGGTGGAAACACTTCCAACCCTCCTCAGCAGAGTCCCAGTGTAAACCCAGAGAGAGCCCCTATCCTGGGGTCTGAGCCTTAGCTCTGAGAGTGCCGAGAATGCCAGTACTGTGCAGCTGGGAACATCCCCACAGCCAAGGAGCAGGAGATAGGGATGCATTACACAGCCACTTTTCAGCTCCATTACCCTGTCAGATGGCTCTGAGGGGCTGTGGCATCACAGCAGAGAATCTGGCTTACAGCTCGTGCACATGTGGCTGTTATTCACAGCCTCCTCAGCTGTTTGTCAGAGCTCCAGAATCCCACAGAACCACCTCCGTAATCCCTCAGTGCTGATCTGGTCATGCTGAACTAGACCTGACTTGCAGCACCCCTTCAAATTTAATTCTGGAGAGGCAACTCCAATGTTATTCACAATAGAAAAAGTTAAATATCCTCGGATGATCTGTGCATTCCACTCAGGGTATTTGGTTTGAATCAAAGACATTGAATTGCTCAAAAATTGAAAAAGCAAGTAAGCCTCTATCAGTTTATATACTGAAATCAGGTTTAAGCATTCTCTTGGGCAGAAATTTCCTATTGGAATGACACTGTTCTCCCAAGGTACTAGATTCATTGTTTAAATGGTCACATTGTTAATTCCTGTGCTTCATTTTCTGAAACTCTGAGTAGCTTCAACAATGAGTTCCAAATGTACTTGATGCCTTGGTCACATGAAAAAATTCAAGGTGATCCACTATCTAAGATAATGGAAAACTAAACCCTGACTTCAGTGTCAAGATCATTTTCTTGTCAAGATTCTCAACTCACTCCTATTCTTGTTAGTGAGATGTTAAGAGATGCAAAGAAAAAAAGATCACCAGAGGTACTTCAGTCGTCAGCTTGTCCCAAGCACCTTTTTCATTTATTTTTTCTTTACCCTTTCCTAGTAAAGCCTCATTTATCTGGGACACTCAAAAGATGTTTTCTCATCACCTTGCAAAGAACTTAACAAAATACAGCTAAATACCATCATTTCTCATTTGCAGCTAAAGAAGCAAACAGGCCCAGCTTGGGCAGGCAGAGGATGAACTGGAGAAGGGAGGAACCTATCCAGGATGATGTGAGACTGGAACTTAGCTCTGCCAAAGCCCCCAGGTGACCTCAGGCACATCGCTTCACCTGAGAATTTGAGTGAACATGGGCAGCAACCTCCATTCTCTCTGCTCCTGCTCAGCAATATCTCCTCTGAGATCAGGTCTGATTCCAAGGACTTCATGCCATTTCATACCCCCTTGTATGACCTCTCAGTAGACCCCAACAGTCTGGGATAAAAGCATTTAAGTAGCTACCTTTAAAACCTATTAGATACCTTCATTTTAAGCAAAAGCAGGAGGATATGGTTATGCTGGTGGCCAGGGGGATGTTCCACATGGTTAAGCAGCCGAACCAAGAGAAAGTGGTTAAGCATCTCTTACCAACACCTTTGGGCTCAGGCACTCCCAGCTGACTGCCCCCCTTGCCTCAATAACCACATCAGGTGTGGGGGGATCTCCATGGCTTTGCCATGTTGTCCTGCCACTGCTCACACCGACTCCCTTTCAAAAAAGGTGGAAACATACGGCTCACTGACACCAGAGAGATCTATGCAAAAACCAAGAGACGTCCAGAAAGCAAGATTTCTCCATTCTGAACATCCCCAAACAGGTCCTCAAAGTTTCATGGATTTGTATGCATTTTTATTGCTTGGTTTGGGTTTTTTTTTCAAGTCATGTGAGAAGTTTCATGTGCCTTGCTCTTCCCTACACTAAAATAACAGCCTCAGCCTACTCCTGGCTTCCTCAGTGTTCAGCTTTCCCAGGTCTCTGCTTATATTTGTTTATCCACACTCCCCATTCAATCTTTTCCTGAAATATGCCCCAAGACACTCACACATCACTACCTACAAACACAAAATTAAATACAACTTCTAAAGCATTTAAAGGCTTTTGAGTGGGGTTAGAATCAAGCAGTGCTAAGTTAGATGCCTACTCTCCTTAGAAATTTTAACAATCCATCTTAATTCCAAACAAAGCTTTACAATGAAACTTGAAATCGTATAGAAAAGCTCTCCCTCTAATTTATTATTTTAGATATCTGTCTTTTTAAAATACATGCAATAACATGAGCCAGAAAACTAACTGTATATTTTTAGTTTGGACTTAGCAAATTGATAAGCAAATCAGTTTACAGTAGCACTATCCATTGCAACTGCCAGTTTGCATATTATTTAAACATACTAAAATATAAGTCAAAACTCACATATTTGAAGCATAATTCTCATATTTCATCAGTATGATTGCCCTTGTTACTGCACTCTTCATTGTAATATAGCTAATACCTTATGAGGTTTACTTCTTCTGTATGATTTTGTTCTAAAGTTAGAAAATGCTTGCTTGGTGATGTGTGTTTGACAGGCTCCACTGGCTTGGTGTGCAGAATTGGTTTCATCTTTCATGTACCTCTGCATATGAGTTCTCCATTTCAGATGCTGTAAAAGCAAAAGAAACTTACAATTTTTGAAAGACAACCCAAAATATTCATAAATAGAAATTCTTATACATAATACTTTTTAAAGTAGTTGTGATACGTCAATCCAAACTTCCAGTTATTTCCATGGGAGATACTCCTAACATTTGAATAAATGTTTCGACCAAAAAGAATAATTTAATACACCTTTGTCCCCTGACAAGGTATGATGCAGGGGTTATGCTTCCAGTCCACTTTGCACAGCTTCTAAGGAAACAAGATACTGCATCAAATTCTTCTTTGCTGCAGCCTGCACATTTAGGACTTTGCTGAAACTTGGCATCTGAGCATCTCCAGGTGTCCTTCCTGCAGAATTGTAACTTTTTGGATTACAGCTACCAGTGTGGTGGTTCATTGAGTGACACTATGAAGAATTTTAGTAGGTATTTTTATTTCCCTTCTCTTTTTCGTACTGTTTGTCTGTTTAAAGCATTTTGAGACTGATCCCTCAGTTCTCTTCAAGCTGATACAAAAATCTGAGAGAAGCCTTTTGTTCACGTGCCTGCATTGTGACAGTAACATCTCCCTTACAATCAAACACATCCCCCTTTAATTGCAGCAGGGCAGATGGATGGAAAAGCTATGTTTAGTGAGATGATACCCTTTGAAGAGACTTTTTGACAGTGGAAATATTTGCTTTTCCATTCTGCTGCCTCATCATGGATGTAGGGTGCGGTCAGGTGGGATGAAGTGGGCTGAGCTGCCTTCTCCCCACTCCAGTCCCCAACAAGGGAATGGCCATGGGGGTGATGAGCCAGAGGGTCAAACCCCAGAGAGTTATGCCTGTCCAGATATCTGCAATATAACCACCTGGACCTACCAATTACGTCGATGTCAGCTCTCTCATCTCTTCTGTGCCAGAGGAAATTTTTCACTGCTTTACAGGAATTGTTACAAAACTGACAACACAGAGATATCTTAGATCTAGAGGATGGCTCCTGCCTCTTTCTACCCAATTTGTTCATCTTCAAGCAACACATCATTACTCAACTTTGAGTAAAAACATTTAGACAGACAAATTAAATTGATTTTGATGTCTGGAGACTTTAGCCTGGAGCATTTCACAGAACTTGGCCATAAGTTCCTTTCTCCAGCTTTCTGCTGGGATTGACACTTATTAGTGGTTACTCTTCAGGCATAGAGAAAACAAGTCAGCTTGGTCTGTAGCAGGCAGAGAAGCAAATTCCAGGTACCACACAGCACTGATCCAGGGGAAAAGCAAAGAACCCCCAAGGAAGTGAAGGAGCATACAGACACACACTTCGAGACAATCACAACTGGGGAGCACATGTGAGATACAGGGAAAGAAACAAAAAAAGCAGAATTGGACTGGAAACGAATGCACACTCCAAGGAGAAGCAGTAATAAGGTCTGGAAAACAGAACTGTTTCTTCTGCAGAGATGATCTGCAAACTACCAGCAGCTCCTGATATCAGCTGACAGAGTCAGTGGTGTTCAAACAGGGCTGATCCAGATCTCTAATTATACTTTTAGGCTAGCAAGGCCACCACAACCTGCTTCAAAACTCAGATCTGGATGCAACAGGCAGGAGGACTTGAACATATGGCTTCCCCTTGGACAGAGGGGCAGAGAAAGAGGGCATGTGCATGCTCAGTGTTTACTTCTGGCGTGATTACCACCGAACGTACAAGCCTGTTTCTAGTATGTGGAGCCAGAATACGATTAACACCCATGGCAGCATGGTATTAACACCCGTGGTTCATTTACCCCTCTCAGATCCCACAAAATCAGAGGGAAGCTAGAGCAAACCGTAGTCCCTGGAGTGTACTGCAGAAAGATGAAATGTCATCTGCACCATCTCCCCTGGCCCTTCCTCGGATCCACGTGTAACCCCTGCAAAAATCCTCCAGGTGATAGCTCATCTCTCCCCCTTCTATTTCCATGCTACTGAGCATGAAAAATAGCTCCACAGTGTGAGCTGCAACAGGCTGCAGGGAGTGAGGAGGAAAGAGAAATATGACCTGCAGAGCCTTCTGTGAAGCACAGGAAAATGTAATAGGATCGGGTGATGTTTTCTTAAACCACACGCTGCTCTAGGCTGAAGTAATTACCAAGTTGCAGATAGGTATTTTATTGCCTTTTATTAACTTTTCCTGTCACCTGCACTCCTGTTACCAGCTAGGGTTATGCATTCCTCTCCTTAATTCAGCTTCATCTCTAGAGAAATGGTAAATTACACTTTGCTAACCCCATTTAAGTTTTTATTCCTTATGGAAGACAGGTAGAGGTGAGGCACTCTGGAAAGAGATTATGTGTTTAAAACATTTTATGCAAAAAACCACATGATAGATCTACCCAGTGCCTCAGCCTCTCTGGTTCCCCACCACACCACCTTTCCAAAGAGACTGGTGAAGTGTGGCTTAATGCATAGCACTTGTCAAACAAATCAAAGTTTGATGCTTGACCACTTCCCCTCCTCCCCAAATAACAACAGCTGCACATATCAAACAGCGAATGCAGATGGGGAAGGAGACTTGAAAAGATGTATTTGTCCTCTTCCAAAGGATCAGTACACTTCAGTGTTTTAAAAATACAGCCAGCAACCTCAGAGCGTGCTGAAGAGCAGATTGACCAGCCATGACCTACTGAAAACAAGGTTTATTGGTAATATATTAGCTGGGCATTCTGACTAATGGGAATGGCTTCATTTTGCTCTCGGTGCTGTAACTTGAGGTACAAACACAGGAATTTATTAAAAACATTCAAGCACAGAGCGGTCCCAGAGGAGCAATGACAGAACTCAGGAAAAGCACCCATGTCCTGGCAGGCATATCAAAGAGTAGCATTTTATCAAAAACCTCATAAGCTCCCCTGTAAGTTCATTGAAAGTCTTCCCTCAACTCTGTAGCCTACCACGACAATTTCTTGCTGGGAATAAATCCATGTGAGCAGAGAAATGGCAGCACTGTGGTAACACCTCAGCCATTGCTTGCTTATTCCACTGACTGACGCAGAGTTTTCAGAGGGCAGCTACAAAAGCAGACTACAGGATCACAGAGTCACAGCATTGTTTGCTGTGGAAGGGACCCCAAAGCTGATCTTGTTCCAGCTCCCCTGCCAGGGACACCTTCCACTAAATCAGGTGGCTCCAAGCCCCATCCAGCCTGGCCTTGGACACTTCCAGGGATGGGGCATCCTCAACTTTTCTGGGCAGCCTGTGCCAGATGATGTTATAATATTGATTTTGTGGAGGTTTTCCTGCTGACAGCTCTCTTACCCACTTCCTTCAATAACATCTCAATTACTTCAAAAGTAATTAACTGTCACATGGATGAATAAGTCAGGCATGAAACATCTGATTCAGAAAAATAGTTCTGTGTGAAAACCACAGAATTCCATTAAGGGCTGGGCTCAGCCACAACCCTAACTCCATGGTGTATTCCTTAGCCAGATGTTGCATTTAGGTTTTAATTTAAGAATTGACCGAAACAATGGATTAAAAGGACATCTGAAAGCCATGAAGGATTATTTACTCCCACCCTTACAGCATGTCATCTGCTTGTGGGGCTTTTTTAACATAGGAAGATGAGAAAAAGCATGGCATCTTTTAAATGTAAAACATAGATCAGCCTTTTCTGAAGAAATGACATTCAGGAAGTCTGTTTTAGAGGAAACAATTTTCAACCATCTTTCACTTAAGGCACTACAAAGGAGGTTGCCTTCAGGTTTTTGAGGAGCTTGCATTCAGAAAGGCAAACTTTTGTAAAAATATAAATCTCAGTTTCATCAGAGCAATAAAAAAAAAAGAAAATTAGAATCCCTAGTCAGTTCAGAAATTTTTGATCAGAGCTGAATAGTTTGATAGTTAAAGAAGGAGCTTATCATTTTTACCTCAACATCCTCTGTTTCTGACTACATTAGCCTTCCTTGGTTAACCAAACCCCTCTCCTTCCATTTTCCTCAGCTGGCAGTGTGTTCCCTGCTGCAATTTGCTGTCATTTGCAAAGGACGTCGGTTTGTTCCAGGTGAGAAGATAAAAAGATTGGGGATACCCATCCCAGCTAGGCTGCTCAGCCCAGGTCATTGTCACCTGGCACCCCAAAGGAGCTCAGAGTCACTGCAAACCAATGGTAACAGCATTATTTCTACCTCTGGGGACACCCCATAACATCTGTTATTCTCTAAGCTAAATCCATTTTGGGGTCTCCACAAACACAAGAGCTGTGACTGTTCTAAAGGCACAATGCTCCCCAAATTAACATCAGAGCATGTATAAGTATGAGGCAAGAAACTTAACTTTGCACTTCTTTTTCTCCTCAGTGCAAGGCTTTGTATTAATTCCCAAGCAAGCAGTACAGCCCAGTTTAACATCTGAGTCACAAAGAAGTCCTCCTCCTCCTCATATCCAATTTTCCAGTTGAGTAGCCTTTGTTCCAAGAATGTCCAGTGCTGTGACAGGAGTCAATATTATTAAGAAATACCCTCTTTTCAGTGCTCCTCTCTTTGCATAACCCATCAGGAGGTTAAATCAAAATTCAATTCTACTTACTGAATCCTACTCGTATTTCAGGCTTAATTACCTAAACCATCATTACCCAAAGTGGATCAACACTCCTTCAAGAGAGCTCCTTGTGCCACCCAGGACCTTTGGTCTTCTGGTGTGTTTCCCACCAGCTCACTTTCCCTCCTGCCACCCTAGAGCTCTTTCCTGCATCCAGGCAGCCTGCAACACTCAGGGAAATAGAAGCAAAAGCTGAAATTCTTAGCAAGACTGACTTCACAATGAAAAGTGCTGCAAAGAGAGGTACTAGAGAGTGATGGCTCTAAAGGGTGAAGCAAATGTGTATTAATTTGTTTGGACAATACTGGATGAACTGTGTCAATTTTACAGATTTACATTTATTTGTTTGTTTGTTTGTTTATTTATTTTGAATTCTAGTCTCTGACTATCACCTGCTCAAGTGTTAAACAAATTAAGCCAGGTGCAGTGATCCCAAGAGGGGCACACCTGGCACAGATGATATTGTGATAGCACTGGCATTATGTGCTATCTAACCTTCTAACCATGAGAAGGGTTTTCACCAGTGGCAACTTCCCAGATGTGGGTATCCTTTAAGTACTCGAATCACTCACAACTTGTTCCTCACTGCACATCTCTCTGGGGTGCAGATGTGATCTCTCCCAGTTAATGTAAGTCACTTTGGAAAAATCTATCCCTTCTTTTGTATAGGAAGAGATCATGTGTCTAGATGCCAGAAAGGTAAGAAAAAAAACCCTGAAAAAATGAGTATCCCCTGTTTCACCCGTTTCTCCTTGGAAGAAAACAAAATAATTTGGAAAGCCTCTCAAATCACCATGTGAAGGGGGATTATTTTAGCATCTGCCAATTGACTCCAAGGAGAATAATTTTATTTGGGTTGTAGTTCTTACTTGTGAAAGGCTAACTTCAGCCAGTCTGCTTTCCATGGGACATATTTGCTCTCACTCTGTTTGCACTGATGTTTTGAGTAGTACCCAAGTGGAAAATAGAATTAACATATTGAGTAAGCTTTATTCCTCTTTAATTTGTTATCGCTGTCATTAAGAGTCTTTTATTTTACTTCGGTTAATTGTTAGAGGAACAGCAATAGAAATGTTATAAATCTGGAAATTGATTGTTTCATGGTAGAGTTTTTCCATGGGATGAGTGAGTCCTTTTCATTTATCATGGAGGAGTTCAGAGAGCGCTGGAACCTGGAGGCATTGGTAATTCAAAGAAACCCAGTAACACACTTGCCATTCAGAAAGGGATGGAGATGAAGTTTGTTTCTATTTTGAAATATGGGAATAAGCAAAGCAGATAAAAATTCTGAGCCAAGTGGGCACTGGGGAACAGACACACATTCAGGTGCTGAGAAAGCACGAGCTTTTTAAATATCCTATTAACAATTTCTGTGTGCATGGTACCTCACTAGCAGGAAGGCTTCTCCTTTTGTCTTTGCTGCTCAGCAATACCATTAAAGATACCGCTTTTCCCAGGGAAGTTAATTATCTACCCATGAATTTTATAGGCCAAAGGCAAAAAAAAAAATCAAACAGCATGTGTTTAAACTTTTACTAAACTTGGAAAATGGAACCATCTTCAGGTTTCTGCCCAATTATATAAAATAAATTCAAACTGGATGTTTTCTACACCTATTTAATCATGTAAGTCCTTCTGCAAATTTGTCTGCAGTGCTCATAACATTAAGAAGCCAGATCTTCCCTCTAATTTCCCTTGCCTTTACATGTAATAAGGTATTTGTCCTTTAATTAGATGTCACTACTTCACCAGTTTTAACATCTGTCAATGCCTGGATAAACGAAACAACGTAAAATGTCTTTGCAAGAAATGGCAAAGTTTGTGTATTCAGACACATGCCCACGACTTTATTTTTGGTTGCCTCTGAAAACTCCTAAGTGCCATTGCTGTGCAGGTAATCAATGTAGTAAAAACAGTAGCAAACTGTACCTTTAAACCTGGTTTCTAAAAATAAAATCATCACTTCAGTCTTCAGACAAGCCTTTACTTTCAACCCTTGGTCTTCCAGCTCCCCCTCCTACCTCTTCCAGCCAGCCACAGCCGGGCTGTGTCATCCCACAAACCTCGGGGAAGACACACTTCTGCAATTTTTCCTTCAGATAATTTAAACCAGGGACAGAAAATGCTAAGAGTCATTACTACTGGGAACTTCAGGCACTATTAAACAGAGAGCAGAGAAACATCCTTGAAATAAAACTCTTCAAACCTTGCTGGCAGCCTACATTTTTAGTTAGAGGCTATACCTCCCAAACCAGCCCTCCGAATCCTCCGTAGAGCTTTATTTGAAATTGAGGCTTTGCTTTTCTCTGGATCACAGAAGCTGGATCTGTCTCATTACAGCACACCCCACAGGACAGAATTTAGAAGGTCAAACTGAGGTGTACACACAAAAATCCTATTAAGAGCCCCCAGCATGGTGCTCACTGAAGAGTCATTCAGTAACCAAGGACCAGAAGCTTCCAAGTCTGTCAGCCTTGCTCAGCTGCTCTCTGATGGGTAGAAGCAGCAAGATAATTTTACAGCTTAGCTAAACATTTAAAAGCACTGTAGAAGACAAGATTAAAAAAAAAAAAAACACAACAAAAAACATATCATTAACATCTAAATAAGAAGCAGAGCTGTGAGCATCCATACCATTTCCAGGTGGGTTATTTATCTTCAAGTACACAGACTCTGGGCACAGATTTGCAAGAAGGCAGGCCAACCTTCAGTTTTTATCTGAATAATAAGAGAACTTTTATGAATCACTGGTCACTCTAACTCCTCTGACTTTGGGCTAAGTAGAACGTAAATTGCTTCAGCATGAATAGAGATTGATAACTGCTAGTTAAGAACACCCCTTAAGAAAAAGGTTAACTATGGGATTAAACATTCAAAACTTCTGTCCATGCAATGTTCTTCAGAAGTGCTGGACTTCATTATTAAGCACAGCAAAAACATACTTTCCAAAAAAAACCCCTGAAACCCCCAAAACCACTCACATATACAAACTTACATGACACTGCTAATTCCTACCATGCAGGTTCCCTGGTTTTGCACATGAGGACACTTTCCCATCAAACTCGTAGTTGCCACCCACAATTTGGGGCAGGCAAATTTTATTCTCTTGGAAAAGACACACCGTTACCCCCATGTATTCATTTGCCCCTTGCTGAGTGCAAGTTTCCCAAAATGAATTTATATAAAGTGAATTATAGTTCCTAAATTTTCTGATGTCGAAGAAAAGGCTCTGTTTATGCATAAAATTACACATTAAGGAAGGTATCATAATTCCATCTTGTATTTCTTCACGCATCTGACAACTGACCTGAAATTACCAATCGTTGGATTCATTTTTTCTTTATCTCCTCCTAGACGTGCATCATAGACCCCATCAGATTTTTTTATGTGCTACAGCAGGTCTCCATTAGCAACAACAACTTATACGTTTCAAGGCCTGTGACAACCCTTTGTCTGTATCTGTCTTATTGCACCTGCATCCCATTTCTGCTGTGCCTGCAAATCAAGCACGCTCTGGGCAGCACCGGTTGCTGAAGTGTGGATGCTGAAAAGCTTTGGTAGAGAAATCTTTCAGCTTTCTGCAGCGTTCTGTGAGAGCTTTGCAGTTCTCACAGAGGCTATGAAAAACACTGCTATGGGTTTTTGTAAACTAACTCTTTATCTTGCACCTGGGTTTGTTATGCAGGATTGTTATGGTTCTGGCCTTCTGATATTTTGGAATAAGTGTCTTAGAGCTTGACCAACCCCCTCAAGGGGTGGATGGCCGAGCACACAATTGTCTTATGCCATTCAACACACTCTTTGTGAATCCTGTTATAAAAATGATGATTTAATTAATTGAGAACACTACTGTTTTCCTTCTGAACTTGTCGTGCCGTTCCTCGCCGTTAGTGCCGCTCACAGCAACAGCTGAAGCAAGGATTAAATTTGTACAGGGGTTGTTGCACCTCCCAAGAATCAGCTGCAAATTCAACATTTCAAATGAAAGGATCAGGGAGAAGAGGAGCAGCCTAGGACGGGACAGATCTGGTTATCAGAAATAAGGGAATGCTGTCAGGGCATGTTAGAAGTTCAAACAAAATGAAAACCAACACCAAATCCAGAGCAGGAGAAAGCCAAAGGCCAGGGACAAGAGAGATGCTCTGGGAAGGAGCCAACAGCAAACAGCTCTGTGCATCCTGTCAGACAAGAATCCAGGGGCGAAGAATGAACAGTGGAGAGCAGCCACCACCAATGGGGTTTGCTTCTGCATCAAAAACTGCATCTGTCCATAGCAGTACCAGGGAAGGAGAGGGAAGACACAGGAGAAAGCAGACCTCTAAGAGAGGCAGGTAAATAAGTGCCTCATTTGAATTACAAAGTCACAGAGATCTAACCCATAGGATATATAATTTTGATACTTCCTAGTCAGGAAAAAGAAAATACTTTGTCATGTAAGATGTTGCTGCTAAGAAAAAAGCCCGTGTGGTAAACCAGCTCAATTTATATGAGCTGGTGTAACAGAGAAATGCTGTCATGTAAGTGAAATTCAGGCTCTCTACAACTTCCCTTTTTCTTTCTGTTCTGAATACAGGCACACACACTGAAGTAATAAATTGAGGTCTGAAATTGTCACTACCCCAATTGCTAAAAAATATTTAAAAATTTGAAACACCACTGAGGGATGAACAAGTTGTTCCTACCACCTGGAGGAAGAAATGTTTCCATGAACCATGCAGAATTCCAGCCATTTTCACACTATTTTGTTTATTTATTTATTCATTTTTAATTCAACTACAGATTATTTGCATCTTTGGCCACACTGACGATGTGCCTTAGAATAAAGGATCACATTTGTATGAAGGATTACTATCTCTCACTGGACAAATTTAAGGGCATTTCTACTCTAAGTAGTTACTTTCCACTTTTCTGCCTCAGATTCAATCATCAGAATTCCTTTAAGAGAGTAGTTACTGATCCCGTTTCCCACAATATTTAATTCTTAGAGTAACAATTAGGAAATGTAAATAACCGACTGTGCTGTCAGATGAATCCCGTATTATTCAAGTGCTAGACTGAAAAAAGGCCCCTATAACTGATTGGTTATTTCCACAGGATGCTGTGAGACACTGGCTATCAGATCAACGTTCACTTGTGTATTCAAAATTCTTTGAAAATCCAGTGCCTTTACCAAATGACCCTCCTCAGGCTTTACATTAATGAAAGTCTTTTCAGAACATTTTCCTTCTGGTTAGATGATACCAAATCCTCTGTTCTTGGCAGAATTTGGGGGTTTTTTGGGCTTATTTATTTATTTTATAATAGCATTTATCTTTTTCTTTTGCACATTTTCAAGCTTCTTTTATTTTCATTTTCAGCCCTGCAACCCAAGGCTACACAAACTCTCTACCAGGCTTTGCACTGCCCTCCCTTTGCATTCTTTTTCTTCCTTTCATGCCTTCTATGGCAGCATTTACACAAACATAGAATCTGCAGAAGTATAAAAAAATTCCAACTGAAAGGGCCCTGAACAAGACCAAAATGGATATATGTCACCAAGCTGGAAAAATGTCAGCAGCTCACTGAGACTCACACGTGTTTATCACTGCAGAGCATTCACACTTCTGAGACACTACAGGGAAATAAAGCTTGCATCTTTGTTTTTTTCTGTGTGTGCAACTGCCTCATTTTTTATGAAGTTTTTTTATATTAAAGCCTATCCTGAAAACAGAATCTATAACCTCTCACTTGCATAAACTGAGGGATCTAAAATCAGCGTGAGCAATGAATTCACACTCACTACTGGGTGAACACAACAGCCAAGGTGCCCACAGGGGTGGCCGAGCTCTGCCTCAGATCCCTGGAAGGAGCTGCCCAGGCCAGGTGCTCAGTACCTGAGCATTCCTGTTAGTGAGCTGAGCTCCTGAACAACCACGTGTCAATCAGGGCATTTAAGGGATCTAAAGGGAATTCAACAGTTTCCACACAGGAATGAATATCTACATGCACCCCACTACCTTGAAGTCAACCCCTGACTGTCCACAGGAGTGAAACCAAACCCACCCTTCCAGCAACTGCTATTTGTTTGTTGTGTTTTTCCTAAAGCTGCTAAAATACACACTTCCATCCACCTATGCCCCGACAGGTTAGTAGAGAAAAAACTGTAGGCACAAATAAATGAGCCATCACAGGATAGACAGAATTTCCAATTACACAGAACACAAGGAAAGCAGCAACTGCATTATATATCACACTGGGTTCATTTATTTAGACAAATGTAACTGAAATGTGTACAACTTTTAAACTGCAGAAGTATAATAAAAATACCCTCTTTGTTGCTGCAATCTTGCAGTTGGAATTCCAAAATTACTCCCATTGGGATTTTCCAGCTACTGTTGGAAGTGCACTGACACATGATTTAGCTGCTTCTTTCATAAAAAAATACTATACAAGGATTTTGCCAGTGGAAGAATAAAACATTACTGAGAGATCATATTTATTGTTCCTTACAGCAAGACTTTAAGCTCATTTTTTCTCACCCAGCAGTCTCAGGTAACCCAAACCCACCTTTCTTGCTTTCCTCACACCACGTGAAGCAGCAGAATCTGATTTTGTCATAAATCTCAGTTCTAGGTAACTCTACCATATCCTTGTGTGTGCACAAACACAAACCCAGGAGTTTACCACTTTTGGCTATTTCAAAACAGTTATCAGCAGTCAAACATGGCATTTGAATTGAACACCTCCCAGACATGGACAGAGTTTCACTGAAGGCTGTAGGTCTGCTGTGTGTCCTTCACTGAAAGGGTGATGAAGAGGGACCGCGGATCCTTTCTGTTCTTGCGGACTGTGATCTTTCCCCTCAGGGCCTCTCCTGCAAAAGTAAGAAGGAAATTGCTCTGATTACAGTATTGAAGGATTCACAGTAACAGCAAAGATGCATTGCATCCATGTTGCATGAGAAGCTGTTCCCAATTAATCAGAATTTTAGAAGTCTACAAAAGTTTAAGTTTTGGAAGCTCTTGATAAACCTAAGTCAAACTAACTGCAGTTAAACCTGGAGAGGCGCTGAGTGGTGTTGCTTCACTTCTCAGAGGTTCCCCCAAATTGCTGATATGCCATATTTCACTTGTGGCTGGGGAAAGCCACTGCATCCCTTGGATATATTCACCATCTTGAAGTGAAACCATGTAGGCACAGAAGCCTCTTCCCTTCCTACTGTATGTGCCACGTGGTTTGTATTTGCACTGCATTTCATTTAAGTTCCGACTGGGTGCTTTTTTTATCTGGCAGGAAACTACCACAGAAATCTCTGTGGCATTTCAAGTATATACATTATTAATTGCAGGTTTTGTTTTACAAAGTGTCAGTGTCCTAAATTCATAGGTATGTCCTTCAGTTACATCCAGAGCAAATGTTTTTACACAGAAGGTAAAAACCTGATCTCAATTTCTTTTCAGTCCTTACTAAGACCTTTCATTTAAGGAATATTTGTAAATTAGGAACCCAAAAAATATAAACACACACATTTGTAAATTTGTACATTTAGGAAGTCCACTGCTGAGCCACCTCATCCTATCATTTCGAGCCCAGAAGAGCTACACCCTAACAGGTGCTTTGCTGAACACATTACAGCAGGCCATGATCCCAATGTACATGATCCCAGTAAGTTCCCTGCTACTCTTCCATCAGGCCTTCCTCGCCCCATTCATCTTCATCCCTCACACCAGCCACATCCACTGCTGCTACATTTCTGTCTCACTGGATCCAAAGTATTTTCCAGCTGTTCTCACTCACTGTGATTTTAAAAGCCATTGTTAATATCGTGCTAAAAAGCTTTCTTACTGCAAAAAAATGAAAACAAATAGCAATTTTGAAACCAAGCTGGTTTCAAATTCAGGAAGAATTTTGGAGGTCTTCATTTGGCAGAATTCTCAGTTGCGTCCACAAACAGTAAACTGACAGAAAGACCAAATTATAAATTATAAATGCAGGACATTTTGTCAAAGGCTGCAGTACAAATATCAAAGAAGGCTTATCAGCAAGAATGACTGTAGTACCAAGGATCAGGAGAAAAATTTTTTTTTATCATTTTGGGTTTTTTTTTCATCATGTGACAGCTAGCTGGAGATTCCACTACAATTCCTGTGCAGTTTTGTTATTAGGAATCAAAAGACTGACATCACACAATGCAATTTGCAGAGAATTGGGAAAACAGTTTCACAGATTATTTAAACAGAGACAGGTTTGCCAGACATAAGGACAAGATAAAGAAAAAAGGGCATTATAGTCTCACTCCAGCTAGGAAATTTAACCTAATTTGAACACACAGATTTTCAAAACTGCTACAAAATGACCTACTTGATTTATTTTAACACCCTGTGATAACAATTCAGTAAGAGTAAAGAGCCTCTGAGAACTAAAATTCCATTATTTCAATTAATCCATACTTCAATCTTCCCATTTAAAACATTAATACAAACCAATAAAACAAATGAAGCAAAAACTTAAATATAATTTTTATAAATAGCTGACTTCATAGAACACAACCCCCAGATTCTGTTTGCAAAAACAGTTAATGAAACAAAGCATTCCATTCAATTTTTCCCAGCTATTCCTTATGCTGTAACCACATTAAATCTGCTTTTCTGAGCAGTCTTTTCCAAGGGTTGAAGCAAACAACAGCAGTAACAGAAAGGCAGTTCTGAACAATTAATCAATGTCATGTAGATAGAAAATGACGGATGTTTTCCCCCATTCTCTGTCCTAGGAGCTGCCTGGAGGAAGCTGTCTCTGGGACTCAGCTGCATCACCTTGCTCTTATCATGCTCAGCTGAATGCAAGTAAACCACACAGTGCCACTGCAGTTTGATTAGGACAAAACTGAATCCATTACCATCCCCTCCCTGCATTTTTATTATCCCCTGGGGAGGCTTGAAATTTTTCCCCAGATGGAAAAAGCACAAGAATTCAGGAGAAGTGCTGTATAAGCTTGGCAAGTGCAGGAAAAATACATCCCTATGTCCATACAGACTCCCTGTCACATAACGCATGTCTGACTGCAGGCTCTACAGTACACGTGCTCTGGGACACTCAAACCAGTTTATTTTGGTTCTGACTTTTACCACCAGCAGAACTGTAAGCAACTGCATCTGTCACTTCTGTTTGTGCAATACAGTCACACACGGGGCCAGCCTGCAGTCTGTGAGCCAAGGTCTCCCTCAGTGCCGAGATCCCGGATCACCAAGAGCGTTCAGGCCCAACAAATCATGTTTTTTCAGTCTATGAAGGATTTGATCAAAACTAAAGATTCTACAGTCCCTTGCATGCATATCCATGACATCCACTTAAAGCTTGAAATGCCCCATGGCAATGAGCTTGTAATGTGAGGAACTACCCTGTCTTCCAATACAACTTGGTGTCTCCTCCCTCTTTGATCACGAAAAAGACTCAGAGTTACCAAAGGTAGCCAGCAACCAAGGCCTTTCAGGTTTCCTTCCTTTCTTCCCATGGAGGAGTTCTATGAAGCTAACAGTGGGACAAGTAAGAACACAGCACTCAAACAACTATTTATTCTGAACCCCATTAAAATTTAAGAAACTTATGAAAGAGCTCACTGGAATTGTTTCAGAGAGCTGCTGGAAAACTGCAGTGGCTTTGGGCTAAAGACACCTTAACTACTGAACTGCTGGTGAAAAGTACCTTTACAAATCCCCTACACTGTAAAGAACCACTGAGTGGGTTTGTGCCTTCTCAGTCACAAAGCAGGAAGATTTGATACCGCTCTTCACAAGGAGGTTGTCCTTGCTGGAGGCTGATAATTCAAACACGATCTAGTTTAAATAACTGGACCCGCTATCTAACGCAACACTGAGCCCTAGCATGCAACAGAAAAACCAGCAAGACTCAAAAGAGTCTGGAAGAGCTGGGTAGAAAGTGGTTTCCAGATACCATCTATCTTCTGAAAATGGAAAACAAGAAAAGACTAAAACAGTTTGTGGGGGGAACAAGAGCATATCCCTTAAACTCAGGAACTTACCCTTAGTCCTCCCATTCATCTTCTTAAACCTGCAGGCACCTGCAGCTGTGCACCGACTGCCACCTTCCCCTTTGGCCACCTTTCCTACTGAATCTCCAACCCAGCGTGATCCAAGAAGCAGTTTCTGTTCTGAGAAGCAGCCACTGCCTTTTGACATCATCCGTCTGATCTGTGACACCCTTCTTCCGGGCTGGCTACTTTTATAAACTGTCTGCCAACTCCTTTCTGTTGCAGCACTGTTCACCCTCTGCTGAAACTATCCTGAGGTTCTGTCTCTTCCTTTCATGCTCTGAGTATATTCTCTGAGGAGTTTTTTGCCCCAAACTGACATGTTGCAACTGCTCAGGACAACCTAGGGACGAGGCTGCTGCGAAGAAGTCTGCACTGCCAGCTGAGCAAGGCAAGACAGGCTCGTGTGGCTGCCTGAGGTAACGTGTGTGCGCTGCAGGTGACAGACAATCCCAGATAGCTCCAGTACCACAAAGAGTTGCCACGGGGAATGATGAAGGCAAGGTCCTCCACAGTGTAGAGCTGCAGTGGCCAAACTCACTCACCTGGAACTAGGCTTAATTCACCACTTTTTGTAGTGGAGATTCTAAACTGTACAGCCTTGTCCCAAGCTTCCTCTCAGCAGTGTGACAAAATTCTGAGAAAACCAGATTGTTGTTGCTGTTTGAACCATACTCCCTAGCAGCTGCAGAACTTGCAAAGGGAAGCACACAGAATGCCATCTGTGTCATCAGTCCATCCAAGTTTTCCTGTCTAAATATGGAATTTCTATTATCTTTCAATGAGACAGAACAGCCATGGGAAGAGATTCTCTCAATTTAGTGCCTGAAACTCACACGTAAAAATATTTCTGAAAAGTCAGCAGGATCATTTTAAACGCAGATTTTGATAAGTACAACACAAGACTTGCCAGACTTAGTGCGACCTCAAAATTCAAGTTTTAACATTTACTAGATTTTAAAAGCCAGCATCACTTTTGGAGGTGCCACTTGTCAATAAACAAGAGACAGAATTCTATAGACACCATGTTGCAGCTGTAGACAGGCAAAACAGACACTAAAATCTTAATTAGGAACCAAATTATCCAACTGGGATGCACAATATTGAAGTATTTCAGTATAGGATCAAAACATTCAGACAGATTAATCGTGCCAGCGTTGTTTTCCTACTTTTAACAGTGCTGCCTAAGTAGACAAATCAACATTTTTTGAGTTTGTAAATTTACAAACAGCTTTCCAATTACAGAGACTGGAGCTAAGGATAATCAAGGATTTTACAGGAGCTTGGTCATGTGAGTTTTGCTCCAGCTTTGCCGTGCTAGCCCCTTTAAAACCATAGAAAAACAAATCAAGGTTTTATTTTCACTGCAAGGCAATATCAAGAGCACGAAATGTCGACAATAGGCTGTTTTATTGCAAATAGAATTTGCCTGCATACAGAGCTGGGTTTTAACTTAATGCATTGTTACTGAAAAGATTCTGTGGGCCCTTTAAAATAATGTTTGTAAGCATTTGATTTATTTAGTAAATTCTTGAGACAACCAAACGAGAATGACATAATTTTTTGTTTGCTTAGCAGGACTATTTCAACAAACAACAAAAGGAAGAGACTCATTTTTGGACCATTAATGAGAAAAACATACTGCTTTGGCATCTCAATTTCAATCTTCAAAATAAAGACATATTCAAGCTATTAAAAGGGATCTAATAGAAGGCTGGTACTCTGTGGGGAGTCTACAATACATCAGTGTTTTGTCTGAGAAAACCCAGGATATATTGCTTCTTTCTCCAGTTACTTTGATTTTCATTGCTTGCTAAACAGTTAAAGCATATCCAACATGCTGATGCTATTTTGTTTTACTTGACTGAAAATCAGTTTCAAGTCTCTTGTCACAGTCCATGAGGAAGAAAACTGGCTTTTCAGAACACATGAGTAGTAAGAGGCTATCCCCCACTCACACATTAAATCTAAATGAAATGAACAGAACATTAAATATATCCATTTGCATATATCCATTATACACAAAGCTATCTACCACAGGTATCAAGCTGAAACTCTGCAGGAAATCTTAAGTATTAATTAGGTGTAGATTTTATTGCCTCACTCTCCAGACCTTTGGGCCCAGAATTAACCTCTCCCACTTTATCCCAGAGATGTACAAACATTGAACATGGAGTGCAGGCTGCAGCAGGACTGGCAAAGGAGGCAGGATGAGCTCCAAGGCCCATCCTTTGGCTTGCAATTGGCTTGATTCTGTTATCATTAGAATAGATCAAAACATTCCATCTGTTTTATGGCTGAGAAAATAGATCTATTTTTACAACAAATAACCTGGCATCAAACAGCTGAGAAAATTAGCTAGTTCACAC
The DNA here is from genome assembly GCA_013397865.1 of Struthidea cinerea. NCBI lineage: Eukaryota > Metazoa > Chordata > Aves > Passeriformes > Corcoracidae > Struthidea > Struthidea cinerea. The sequence goes on from VZTI01000412.1 coordinate 843,878, forward strand.
TGCAGAACAAAACAATTTTGCCATGGCATAAAGGAGCATTTTCCAGTTAAACACCCAGCAGGTTCGGATATCTGTAAGCTCAACCTCTTTTACAGAGCAAAACCAAATACAATCAGTGCTTTATAACCACGGCAGGCATAGCCCCAAAAGCTATAAAGCATCTGATAAGGGACTTTTAGTCAGCCTTACTATTTTACTCGGAATTAAAAATCTGAGGGAACCATTTTTCTTCACTGGGGAAAAACAGCCACTGCCCTATCTCAAAGATGCTTTCAAAAGAAGAAAACATCTAAAATGTGTTTTCTACCAGCAAATTTCTCTTTCACAACCTATTAAAAAGCTACAAGCGAATGTTATCATGGGAACATTGGTCAGATTATTGCAAGACTCCAGTTGCATTATTTCTGTTTATTTCCCAATATTTACTAGAAAAAAGAAGAGTTTATCTTGACCAATGGCATTCTGGCTTGGATCTGCAATAGGGTGGACAGAAGACCAAGGCAGTGTCTGTCCACATGTTCTGGGCACTGCTGAGGCTCCCCCTTGAATCCTGGGGTCAGTTTTGGGCCTCTCACTACAAGATGGACATGGAGGTGCTGGAGTGTGTCCAAAGAAGGGAATTGAGCTGGGGCAGGCTCTGCAGCACAAATCTGATGAGGAGCAACTGAGGGAGCTGGGGGGGCTCAGCCTGAAGTAAAGAAGGCTCAGGGCTCTCTGCAGCCTTCTGGCTTCTCTACAACTCCCTGGAAGAAGACTGCAGGTGAGAGTTGGTCTTCTCCCAGGTAATGAGCAACAGGACAAGAAACGGCCTCAAGTTGCACCAGGGGAGGTTTAACTTGGACATTAGGAAAAATTTCTTCATGGAAAGGGTTGTAAAGTACTGGAACAGGCTGCCCAGGGAAGTGAAGATGTGGCACCTGGTGACACGGTTTAGTGGTGCCCTTGGAAGTGCTGGGTTAATGGTTTAACTCGATGATCCTAAAGGCCTTTTCCAACCTTAATGGTTCTGTGAATATATTTAGTCACAAGTGCATCTTCTTTGCTGTTTCTCCCATTGCCGTAATGTATTTCAGAATCTAAGAACTTACACAGAGGGCTGATGAATGCTGGTAAACACAGGGATGGAGGTAAAGGCTTCAAATGATGCAAGTGTGTTTAACCCAATACAGTTACTTTTGCCTCCAGTTAACTCACATTGAGGAAAGCCCTTTTGAAGACAGAAGGTTTCCTCACAAGCTCAGTGCACTCGGAGTGGAGCTCAGTTCAACACACCACGCTGAACGAGCAGTGGTAACAAGCAGTGCTAATTCATTAACAAGTGGAACAAGAGAAACAGCTGGAAGTGCAACTTCAAATGGACTGCAAAATGAGTTTGAACAGTTTGCTTAGTTGATAAAATGGAAAGACTGAAGAAGCAAAAAATATGGCTAATGGCAAATTATCAAGATGAATATTCAAGTCACTGTTTTGACAAAGAAAAGAATATAAAAAAGGAAGATAGGGAAATCTGTACGTACAACAACAAGTCTTGAGGGAAAAAGATTTTTGGAACAATGAAGGAGAAGGATCAAAGTCAGAGGGAATGGCTTTTCCAGAAAAATCCCATAAATTGACATACATTCCTATATAAATATCAGGAAGCACCTTCTGCTTGATGGGTTTATGTCATCCATGAACAACAAATATCCACAGAAATTAAGACTGGGATTACAAAAGAAAAGGAAATTACATCAGGAGTTTCTCTCAGAACCTTCTCTAACACTAGAAGCAAAAGGTAGACAATCCTAGATTTAAGTGGTAATTTCATACAAGATATAAAACCAGATAGAATGGGCAAAAGGATGGGAAAGGGGAACTCAAAAAATGACAAAGAGAAGGAGACAGGCAGAAAGAAAGAGAAACATAGCCATAACAAGATTTTATGGGAATAAGTTAAGAAATATGAGCTAATAAATAGGAACGAAGGAGTTACAGCACAAGTGATCTTGAAGGTCAACTTGGTCGTGTTCACTGCTTCAGAGCACATTCTTTCTGCAGCTGCCTTCACAAAGTCACCACATCTAGACTAGAACTCCAGGCTGGGGCACACCTCCCAGTAATTTCACACATTTGAAAAATGTCAAATGATCTCTGTAATATAAAATAATGTGCATATTTTAACAAATGTCATTGCACTTAAAAAAAATTCACTCTATGACATTGAGATTTAATGAGTAGCAGCAAGGGGAATCTTAGTCAGCCTTGTCTAGAAACAGAATCTGAAGAGAACACAAGCCAACTACGAATGCACAAAAGCACGGGTGCACCCCAAGAAGTGACAGGACCTAAGAAAGCGCAAATAAAAAGTGTTTAAGAATATAAAGTCAAAGCATGAAAAGACAGAAATGATTTGTCAGATATCACAGACCTCAGTGCCTTTAGGAAAGAAGCTCCTGGTAAAAACTTGTCATGTCTGATAGCTGGAAGAGGCAATTGTAGAAGTTCAACTGAGTGCAGAAGCATCCACACAACTTTTTCCATGCTTTTCCCCCAATACATCCGATCTATTTATAAACTGTTCAGGTCAGGACTGCATACTACCATGACTTTAGTAACTGCCCAGCAGAAATGAGCCCCATTCTGAGGCTCCTCCTTTGGTCCTGCTAGTCTGTAAAGAAAAATGGCCCTCTAAGACAACTGATTCATCCACTGGGTGAGAGTTCAACAGTGGCGAGTAAATATCTAGTGGCCAAGTGGACAAAAATATAATAACAGCATAAAAATTTAACTACTTCATTTCCTTTGATTATAAAAAGACTGTGAGAGTCTGAAAGAAAGTTCTACAGAAGTAAGAGGTTAAGACTTTTAATATTCCTGACTTGTTGCATGTCCATCCTCTTGCATGACCATTCTGTGAGGGTCATGGGTATACCTGTGTCTCTAAAGCAAGGAATATTCAACTACTTGTATAAAAACGTGCTTTCAAGACTTCACAAGCAGAACTAATTAAACCACTAACAAGCACCACTTTAGTCTTCAAAACCTCACCTCGACAGTTTATCATCTGAATTCTACTTATTCCTGATGACAACAAAAACTTTTTTACTTGCATCAAATTCAAGGTGAAACTTATTACAGTACTTAACCATTTTACAAAAATTTACAGTGTATCAAACTAGCCTATTCAATACTTCAGTGGCTCAAGTCCATGGCTGTGAGTTAACTGTTTTCATTTTACAGAGTAACCCCGCCATGGCAGACACAACCTATGCATATATTCATGATTCATTTAAATACGGGACAGTTCAGGAGGGCTACAAGAAATCCTGTGCAATCACTTGACAAATTTGACACTTCAGAATATTAGCAACGTCAAGATTAAGAGAATGTCAATAGCAGTGTTCTGATCTTACATTTTTCTGCATCAGAAATGCTTTGATACAGAACTTTTCTCACCAAAATCACAGTATGGAGCTATACAAGTATAAGATATATGCCCACTTACAAGATACTTATGCATACATTTATGTGCAATATTAAATAAGAATTTTGTACACAGATACTTCCCTGCTTTGCTGAGACAAAAAAATTCCTTCAAGAGCAGCTGAAGGATTTATTTACTAGTTCTTTTTGACACTTATGTAATTTTTGAAATATTTTTTATTTAGAATTAATGGTAACAGCACTGTAACACAACCATTGTTGCACCGCAATGGAATTTAAATATACCTGCTTCTACAGGAATTGGCTTCTCCAGGAGAAAAATTGTCTGTTTCCAGTGTGTTTTGGTACACTGGGGACCAGTTGAAAGCAAGACCTGCAACGGGAGAGTTCAAGAGTTTGATTAAAAACAACCTTTTTCATATCACACCACATCAATCAATTACCAAACACAAATGCATATGAAGTCTTTGCTACAGCAAAATAGACTCACTGTCAAACACCTTGAGGCAAAATAAAATACACCACCATCCTCATCTCTCAAAGACATTTTTAAAATGCATAACCCCAAATACTCACCTTGTTGTGGCAGTTCTTCTCAAAAAATACATCAAAGTAACCAGCAATTGCCTATAAAAAAGAGGTGAAAATGTAAATACAATAAAGGAATAACAGTGACACCCAAGAAAAATTCTGTGATTCATATATGCATTTATTGGAATTTCTACTAGTTTTCAAGTGTTTACCAAGAGGAACAAGCTTAGATTTATGCTTTCGAGTATGCTAGAAATCCTAAGTAAAAAAAAAAAAAAAGCTGCCATCACACCTTTGCTCTACTTGAGAATATTCAGCCCACTGTAACTGTATTTGACTTTGTATCAGATTTTAGTATGAGTTTGCAAAATAGCCCACACACCTTAACTGCAACCAGAATCCTGTATGAGAAAACAGCCTTTCAGATGTGCAAACCCACAAGCACAAAACTCAGTCCTTGTCCTGTCCATGACCCTCAGTAAACACACACCAAATATGAGGGATTATGCCTGATTTGCTCACTCGCTGTGGGGCTAAACAGAAATTTCCACAGGAGCTCCCTGTGAACAGAGGCAGAGCACAACCAGGCAGGGAATACTTTTCTTCCTCTTCTACACGCACAGACAAGGAAAAACATTCACAAATGCCTCCTGCTGGCCCTTCCAGCAGCTAATAGTTTGTAATTGTAACTCTCCATATGATTCCTTCTCTGTCCCTCCCGCCATCCCACTCCTAACCTCAAGAGCCCCTCTCTTCAGTGCCTAATTTATTAGTGGGACTTTTCTTCCAGTTTGAAGAGGAACAAAAATCATAGACTGGTTTGAGTTGGAAGGGGCCTTAAAGATCATCCTGTTCCAACCCCTGCCATGGGCAGGGTCCAACCCCATCCAACCTGGCCTTGAACATTTCCAGGGGTGGGGCAGCCACAGCTTCTCTGGGCAACCTGTGCCAGTTCCACACCACCCTCTCAGGGAAGAACTTCTTCCTAATACCTAACAGATATAAAATGTTCACACACAAAGCAGCATATCAACACTATTAGTCACTCAGTCTTTTAATGCTGGACTGCTTTTTGGACAAAAAATGGCTTGTGAGAGTCCAAGAAAGCCCAAATAAACAGCTGGAAGATGCTAATAAAACATCCACTCCAGTTTCACCTGTGAAATCCTGTCCATGCTCAGCTTTATTTGCTTTCTCCTGTCCTATGAAAAGGCTAAAGCACATCAGCCCCTGATGCCAAGGCAGTTGGGCTTTTCTATCACATCAGCCCGAAGAAATGACCCAGAATAGAGCTTTCGAGTAACCACAGCTGAGCTGAAGTTACTCAGCTGGGGACTCTCTGTGTCCCTGTGATGGGAGGAAGGGACTCTCCCCACATCAGCTGGAGAGCACTCAAACAAAGTATGTACCAATGCAATGATGGCAAGCCTGTTCCACGAACACTCACTGCAAACAACCTCTTGTAACCTCCCTCTTACTGCACCAGGGTTTTTCTCCTAGTCCAGGACCAGGAAACTGGTTGTTCTGAACAGTTAAAAAGGACAAGTTCTGTAGCACACTCTTCATATAGATTCACACATAGATTGTGACGGAAAAAGAAGTCCAACATGCTTACAAAATTAGGGTATAGGTTTTTATAATTACGAAATATATAGGAGGAGTAAGTAATTCTGGTATTTTTCCTCGCCAGTATAAATCCAGAAGAGAGGTTGCCAGCACCGTGGAGAATACAATGCATTAAAGCAGTAAAACTATGCTAAAGCAGCTGCTTTTCAACGAAGGGCACTCCACACAAGCCGGGCAAGTTCCAAATTCCAGTGTGGCTAAAGAGTTAAAATACAAAACCTATGAAGACACTGAGAGCCCGTCATGACAAATGAGGATCAGACAGTGGAAAGAGTGACTCTTCCAACCCTTTAGTAAAGTCCTATCACTCAGTCTGAGAATCTCATTCCCAAGCGAATTAAAGCCTTGTCTCTAATATGCCTTTTGAGTAAAGATTGAGAAGGTTTTGACAAAGTTCTATTGACCCATCAGACTACTTTTATTGATGCACAATCTTTTCCGGACATTAGTCAGAGATCTACCAAGTCATAAAAATATTTTTCAATCATCAGCTCAATACTGCTGGTATACTTACAAGTAAGACCTAGGATATGATTACTGCAGGAAAACAAGGTTGTGACAACAAAAATACATCGAGGAGAAAAAAAATCTGGCTTCCAGAGAAAACGAGACAATCAAGCTACATCTTGGATCAAAAAGCCAAAAGCTCCAAGTAGACAGACCATAGCTAAGGTGGATGCAATTATCCACACACTTGGTAACAAGAGGTGACATAAACACCCTACATGCTACCCTGAGAAAAGGCCCCAGATAACTATTTTTTGGGGTCAAGTTCAGGTTGAAAAGAAACTTAGTTACAAGCAAAGAAAGCGTTCCCTGCTGCCTCCCCTGTGTTAAGAGAAACACGATTTGTACCTTTTGTAAATGACTAGGATAAATAACTATCTTATTCTTTACAGTATCAGTGGTCTCCCTATCTGAAACAACCTGAAACACTGACTTTGAATAGCTAATCCAGAGTAGTAACAATAATTATTACACATCACAAAGACTGCCTTAATCAGAGCTCCAGGGATTACAGAGAACAAGAGTTCTACATTGATCCATTAATTTCTTCTTGTTATGTTCTAAAATGGATAGATGTCCTTCAATATTGAACACTGAAAGAATCATTCAGCCAAAAGAAACCAAAACTAGAAAAATATTCTTGCTCAAGTTCCTGAGGATATGCTCCTGTGAACAGCTCTGGGCATTCCCCAAAATTCTCTCAGTTAAAACTGGGCAGTGGAGGCACCCCAAAACCAAAACACACAAGCTGGTGAGTTGTGTCAAGAGGAAACCCTAGCCATGCTTAGCTGGACAGAAATTATATTTTTAAAGTTAAATACATTGAGGAGAGAGTTTAAATGACATTTTGAAAACTAACTGTAAGAGCACATACTGCAATTGAGAAATCTAATGAGTATCTTTCATTAATAACTTTCAAAATGTTTTTGAGCCAACTAAAAGAACCAACCACACAGACACTTGGTTTGATGATCTTTCTGAAATTGGTTACAACTGTGTAACTGTTTTTTACCAACAGTGTGTTTAATCTCCATCTCCTCTCTCATATTTTAAACCTTTGGGAAAGTAAGAAGTCTAATACCAAACCCAGCAGTTACTGACCACCTGCAGAATTTGTCTAATACTCCCTATGACAGCTATTCTACAAGCCAATTACAGCTGAGGAAATACAGAAAGCAAAAAAAGCACAGAATAAATATATCTCACTTTGATGCACACAGCCTGTGGCTTACCCTTTTAAAATAAGAAACTGAAAAAGTTTAAACCTGCTGTTCAACAGAAACAGTTATTTGCATATATCCAGGTAATAATATCCATCTCAACTCTATGCCAAAGCCTCCCAGTAACTCCAGCCTACATTAACTACCTCCTTTTCCTCTCCCTGATTTCACATGGAAGATTTTGTGTGTTAGACTGCATGGGTCGCCCTGCCAGTAACATCACTTTGAAAGGCACTCAATTTATCCAAATTAGACATTATTTTCACGAAGTAAGTCCAGTTTTATTTCCGAACAGACACCCTATAGGAAGTATGAAATTCACCAGCTGTTCTCAAGAAATGGATTGTTTTGCATGGTCCTCCATAGTTTGTGTACATTCACATGCTCATTCAAACACAATGCTATGCTTAAAATTTTAATTATATTGTTCGTGTTTTGAGATCTTTCTGCTTTTAAGCTGTTTTGTCATATTTTGTCTGCCCCAGGCCAAAGGGATCTCAAGCCAGCTACACAGATGCCTACAGACTCCTTACAAAGAGCACACCCAGCCTTCCTAAAACCTGCCAGGTGATTCTGTAGAATGACAAAAGAAAGACTTGGAGGTGCTGGAGAGGTTTCAGAGAAGGGAATGGAGCTGGGGCAGGGTCTGGAGCACAAATCTGATGAGGAGCAGCTGAGGGGGCTGGGGGTGTTTAGTCTGGAGAAAAGGAGGCTCAGAGGGGACATTCTCACTGTCCACAACTCCCTGAAAAGAGACCCTGAGAAAATGGCCTCAAGTGGCACCAAGGGAGGTTTAGATTAGATATTAGGAAAAATTTCTTCACCGAAAGGGCAGTCAGGCATTGGAACAGACTGTCCAGGGAAGTGGTGGAGTCAACAGCCCTGGAGTGATTTAAGTCATGGGAATGCGGCACCTGGAGACATGGTTTAGTGCTGACTTGGAAATGCTGGGTTAGTGGTTGGACTCAATGATCTTAAAGGTGTTTTCCAGCCCAAACAATTCTGTGCCTCTGGAAAAGTATTGAAGGATACAAGGGGTAACACAGTTCTAATTATTTGTCCTCTCAGTGTTTTGCAAAAGGCTTGATACAAACCATTAGAATTTCTGGTTTTGCATGAAGCAGTGGGAGTCACAGAATATTCTGGGTTGCAAGGGACACACAAGGATCATTGAGTTCATGGCCCTTAAGGGATTGATGCCTCAGCCTCGGCATTATTAGCACCATGCTCTGACCAACTGAGCCAACGGTTCAGTCTTCCTTGAAAGAGCTATGCAAAACTAAAACCTCTGACAGCATCACACAGGTCCTGTTTCAACACACTCCAAAAACCCCTAAACCAAAACAACCAGCACCACTCTTAAGATGTATTAGTGTAAGCACTGCACCACTTCAGAAATGATCTGGTACCCCACCCTGATGTATTGGGGAAAAGAAGAAAAAGGCAGAAGTAAAGTACATGCAGATGATGCTTTCTTCAATTTTATCTACAATCGCTAGTCCTGTGTATTTAAAAACAAAATCTCACAAATCTAAAAACCGACACAAATCACGGTTGAAATATTTGAAAATAAAAAACTAGCTGTAAAATTGTGGGCTTGTTTACTATCTTCTTTTAAGGAATTTATACTTTCATTTTGTAACTTGGTGTTTTATGTCGAAATGCACAATTATGTATCTTTTATGTCTGAGTGCATTTCAGAAAAACACTTCTGTAAAAGTGAAGTTCAAAATACTTTCCTTTCATTTCACTTCTGAACACTATCCCAAACTGCAGTAGCTATAATAATCACAAGCATCTATTAAATATGCAATACTACAAACAAAGAGATTTCCAATGCTTACAACTTGAAGGAAGATTAGGTCTTCCCCTCTTGTTGTATAATTTATCACATGCAGCAAAATATAAGGAAAAAAAGTCACAAGTGGCACACTAGAAGCAATCACAGACACATGCATATTAAAATGAAACATAGGGCTGGCCAGATTTGCATTAAAGGCTTCTTTTACAAGAAGTCAAACTAAAGAAAAGGAACAAGCAAATAACTTCCCCGTAAATTCTAAATGATGCTTTACAACTACTGCCTAGGATTCTTTTCCTTCTTGTTTTCTATTTTTTTAAAGGATAATGTTAACAGTTATTTCTCCTACTGCAATTTCTCTCATCTTTTTGCTACACCTTTGACAGCTCATTTACAACTTCACCTACAACTAATCAGTAAGAACTTAAATCTTCTCTGGAAAAATCTTTCAAGTGCCAGTCTCCTGAATACCATGAAAGAGGAAAACAAAAATAATGACTTCTAAACCGGTAATAAATAACTACAACTCCAGCCTGACACATGCTCGAGCCTCGAAGGACAGTAAATATTGGGAAACACTACCAAAATATTATTCTTCTTGTTCTCAAATAACTTGCCAGGAGAAAAGCCGAGCTATGAGGACAAAAACTCCAACCCCAGAACAAAGCCAATATATTTACCCAGGGAACTAAGGCAGCCAAATAAAGAATGGAGGAAACATTTAGGATCAGCTATACCTTAATAGATATACATTACTGAGACTGCACAGCAGCATCCTATAAAGGTCAACAAAGAGTTCCCTCAACTAAGAATAAAATATTCCTGAAATTAAAATAGCAGCCAGGAACTCCCACCCGATTTTGTCGACCCCACATTTTGATGAAGAGTTCATGCAGCTTAAGGTCTTCATCCATCACTGAAGGTTTCTAAGGTGTCCATTGTTGGAATCCAGAATGCAGCATTAAGTAAGGCATGGAATGTGTCATCCATGCAAACATATGAAAAACCTGTAAATTAAGCAGGTTCTCCCACTAAGATTCACCTGTTTTCAAACTGTTTTTCTTCCCTCCCAGATAAGTGATTTCAAGACTATTTTTCTTCCCCATTTATTTACATAACACGCACCAAATATAATAAAACCAGAAAAAGCTTTACCATACAATAAATGAGTATCAGTACATATTATTTACACTCTTCCATTCAGAGCCTTTAGCTGAAGTGCAAAGAAAAGTCTAAATTTTAATTCAAATACATCGGAATATAAAGGCTTTTTTCCTAAAGAAAATGGCTGGCTGTACGTGCAGCATTTTAACAGGACAAAACAAATGAGACTGCTCGATTCCTTATGAGAACTCAAAGGCAACCTTACCAATTCACTTAGGAACAAGGAAATTAAAAATTATCATCATCACTATCACCTACAGTGAGTAATTTATCATTCTTGCTCTTCACTAGTATCATGTTCCAGCAGTGAGTGGCTACAACAAATACAATTAGACAGCTGGCCACAGAAGTGGGAGATAATGTGCTTTTGATGGAGTTTATCCAAGCATGGAGATGGAATGTTTGTCATCCATGCAGCAGAGTTGCTGCATTTTTATCACAGGGAAAAGAAACCCCTGGCAATTAAAACCCAGTGATTTTGTGTTTTAAAGATTAATAATCTGGAGATCACTGCAGAGGAGGCTACAGGTAAGTAAACAGATGAGAAGGACTAAACCTGCTCTGTAACATGGTAGAGTAGCACTTCCTTTACTCAGAAATCAGACATTTGAGCTGGGTTCAGCTGTGGTACCCAAACCAGATTTCCAACTTCTAGCTTAAAAAATTTAGTTTCTCACATAAGGTTGGAACCACAGATTCCTATGGCAATACTTCTTGCTGGCTCCCAAGTGGAAGATCAGATACTGAGAAATGAAACTGCCTAACACTTAAGAAAATTTTAACAAGCAAAGATTTTTCCCTAGTCAGAATAATTTTCTCTAGTCAACTCAACTTCCTTTTTCCTCCTGAAGGTTTTAATACATCAGTCACGTCCTCTAGTTCATTATCCTTCTTTCACCCCCTTCCTCCCTCCCACTTTTTATACACATCCCCTGCTCTTTGACAAGATCTCCTGGGAGCAATGAAGAGATACTGCCATTTTCCTCTCAGGGGATATTGTTATTCAGCTAGGAAAGATCAACCTTGATGGACTCACAGGGGAAACGCTTGCAAACAAAAGAGAAAGTTTGTCAATTGATTTCTATACTGAGGGTAATCACCATTATATTTTATCTCAAAAGCTCACACAGTGATCAACTTAGAATACAATTAATGGAGTATTTTTCTAGCAGCATCTACTAACTGATATTAGCCAGATGTCTCATTAAAATCAGCAGTGACAAACCCTAGCTCTTTATTAGGAAAATGCACTTTGGCAGGCTAATTAATTTTTTTTTTTTTTTTTTTTTTTTTTTTTTTTTTTTTTTTTTGCTATTATCTTTGTAGGACTGAAACCAAGTCAACTTGCAATAAAAGTGCTTTGGAACAATTTCATATAATGATTCCACGCAACCGTTTCACGCTTCGAAAATCTTCACTCTTTGAAAGCTAAAATAATGATATATAAAATTAATGCTAGAAAATACTTCTTTGTAGCAAAGCATGCAAGGAATAAAGGAAATATTCACCGAAGCAATATGTGCTCTGAAAAAAGCCTTAACTACCCCACTCTGTCCCAGGACTTCTAAAAGACTAACTAGCATATACAAAGTCATCTTAAAACGTTTATTTTTGCTCAATCATTTTGTATTACTTATGCATATTAGATTTTTTTTTTTGAAGACTTATTTATTTTCTTGAACATCTAGAAGAAAAAAACTGTTTAGAGCCTTAATCATTTTTTGGGCTATGACTCAATGTATTACAGGATCATCTGCAATATACTCAAGATGTACCTACAGTAAGACATGAGGCTGAGCTCTAATGAGCATGACTTAATACCATGCTAGGGGCTTTTTTTTTTTTTTTTGGTCATTAAAAAGTATGAGGGTAGTTTCAAATAGGTGGAAGGACATAAGGACATACAAATCAGATGTGTCAATGCTATGCTCTTAGTTTTGTAAACTGCTCAGCTCTTCTATTTTACACGAGCTCACCATGATGGCTGGGGATTCAATGTCCTTAGTACATTCATCTAAACCCAGAAAACAGTCAGCTGAGGAAAAACTAAGGACAGATTTTAGAATAATTTAGCTTTGTTTTATGTGGGCGGATAGCGATAGGACAAGGGGGAACAGTTTTAAACTAAAAGAGGACAGATTTAGATTAGTTATTAGGAGAAATTATTACTGTGAAGATAGTGAGGCCCTGCCACAGGCTGCACAGAGAAGCTGTGGCTGCCCCATCCCTGGAAGTGTTCAAGGCCAGTCTGAATGGGGCTTGGAGCAATCTGATCCAGGGGGTGGGATCCCTGGGCATGGCGGGGGATTTGATCTTCAGGGTCCCTTTCAAGTCAGAGCATTCTATGATTCTGCCACAGAAACATGAAGTGCAGCCCCTCCTGACTGAGGGATCCTGGGGGTGTTCCAAGTCACGATCAGAGCAAATGTGGTAATGAGTTGGTAAAAAAACGCATTATGGTTCTGACTCCTGCCAGCTTTCCCAGCGTCCTGTCCTGTTAGCACAGACATGCAAACAGGCTGATGGGAGGAAGCAGCAGACCCTGATGTGGCTGTTACTTCTAGAGATGCCAGCTGAGAGTTCAGCTCTTCAACCACTAACATTACGCCGCACACTCCAACAGAAGAGCCCACAGCTCTTTTCTCTAACTACTTGCTAAATCCCATCAGCGCAAAGCTTCTGCAAAAACAAGTTCAGCATAAGTTCGTGCTGCTGACACACCTCAGCGTAGGCATGTCTGCGTCACACTGCTGGGCATGCACACAGGGCCCCGGGAGGGAGCGTGGAAACGTACCCCCCACAGCCAGGGACACTGCAAACCAGGAGCCGGTCTGCAGCAGGATCCCCAGAACAAGTAACAGAACTGTGTGCCCCTACATTTTCCAGCTGCCTGCTTTCTAAGGACAGATTATTCAACAGAGCCAGTCCTAGTTCTGATGGTAACACTGCTCTGGTATCAGCAATGCTGATGGCAACACCAGGCACACGAGAACCCAATCTGCTTCCACACTTCCATGGCTGAGGAAAAGCTGCTTTGAAATGTATACAAGCATGTAAAGATGGATTTCCAAATTGCCATTTTTGTGGGCTATTTTTTGTAAACAAAGCAAAGATATTTTAAAATGTTCATATTTAAACACTCACCCCCTCCCCCCCCAAAAAAATCGTAAGAGACAAGTACAAAACCCGAGAATTTTGGGAAATGTCAGCAACTTTCTCTTTTTGTGCAGAAAATTAAAAGCCAGTAGAGCAACAAAACATACACAAATAAGAAAATCATCAAATATTATTTTCAAAGGACAAATTGCAATCTTAAAGCATCTCCTCAAAAATTCTCAACATAAATAATGGACTTTATTGTTCATTTACTGCAAGGTTAGGCAGCCTGATATGATGGATGAACTGTCAACCCTCAACTAAACTTCTACAATCCATCATAGAAACTGTGGAAATTTCACTCTAAGTGTCAATAAACCTAAATTATGAACTGCAAAATACTTTACAGCATTCTGATCATTTTTTAGAACCTGCATTCGCTGCAAAATTTCAGAAACACTGCTCTTCCCCCCCCTTCCCTCCCCTTCTTCTTGGAAGTCATAAAATGCAGGTATACATCTTGATTTATATGCCAATGATACCACAGAATCACAGAACAGAAATGAAGTTTTTGTAAGAGCCTAGTGCTGGGGAAAACAATATTTATAAAATAAGCTATTTTACTTTACCCAACATCAGAAAGATGGCCAACATTTTGTAAAGATCTCTGCTTAATCAGTTATTCAAATGTGGCCATATTAAGAAAACTAAACCAGGGCTGCAGTGGAGCTTGATCTCAAATCAAATCTGACCCTGCCCTGAAGCAACTAGAATTATCCTATGATATCTTAAAACAGGAGGGTTTTTTTCTGTATGCACAATAAAATATACAGATTTTCATTTAATAAAACCCAAAATGTTACTGTGTATTTACTTAATTTGGTGATAATTGACAAACAAATATGAAGTATTTGTACACACCTACTAATTAAAAATGTTAATGATTTAAACTATATACATTGGAAAATTCCACTTTGTAACACCAACAGACTCTTACACAGACTGCTACACTGCAAAACCACTGGCAAACGCAGCAGCATGAACTAACATCCAAACCAGGAATTACACTGCCTGAAGTAGGCATCCAAGATTTTGTCATCAGCCTAAGCAATTTATATCATACAGAAACATATTCTTTGTGTCCATGTCAGAGGAAGCCTGAAGCTCTTCTCTGCATGCTCGTGCAAAAGCCCAATAACCTTGCTGAAGCAGACTTAATCTCAGTATATTGGAAGTAAGCTCAAAATTACCCCTTTACACTTGATTTTGTGATGTGACTTCAGCATGAAACTCCCAGAAGTTTCACAATATTCTAGGCTGCAAAAATTTCAGTTTTTACTATAGATTTCAGAGTGTAGTGCAAACTTTTGTCAAACTTGATGATGGTATTTTAATAAATTGGTAGAAAGCACTTATAATTTGTATTGAATATAAAAGCAAATTACTGAAATTACTGTAAAAACTAGGCCATCCTGCCTTTGCTTATAACGTAGTGTTGGAAAACTCAATGCATGACTTAGCCAAGCTAACACCAGACTTTCCTGTATTTCAGCAAATGGGCTAGAGAACAAAACAGAAAGATCCCAGTGCTAAGGCTCCTTACCCTTCCCTTTCCTCAGCTACCTGTATTATCCCATAACACCATTGCTGGAATTTTACATCCATCTCTCTTTATAGAAAGAGCTCACTTGACACCTCTATACTGCGGAAATGAATGTTTCAAGGCAAGGACTGATGATAAATGAAGGATAATTAATGCATTGTCTCTTAGTCCAATGCGATACTGACCATGTATGAAGAAAGTAAGATTGTCTCACCGTACACTGTGTGCTCACTGTAATGCTCAGGGTGAAATCTGAAGAGAATTCCAAGTCTGGAGTGGACGCAGTATTACAGTTGATATGCTGTCAAAAAGGGTAATAAAATTCTGTCGGTAACAGTCAGGAATGTTAATTAAGATCTCCCTTTAGATGAAGGTTGTTCAGTTGTTCTCATTATGCGACAACTTCTATAAGGCAATACTATTTCAGCTTTCCAAAAAATGGGAAGAGACTAAAAAACTACCTAATCCCATGTGACAAAACACCTGAAACTCCTCTTCCTCACATGCCCAAATAAACAGACATTTTGAGTAGTAGTGGTATGGAACTACACATAGCAGCTCATTCTGTTCAGGCAAGTTGCTTCTTGATGGCAGCTGCCCCTTGTTGAGAGCAGCAGCTTTCACAGGCATCTTGACCTGTTTTACCCCTTGTTCACATAGCCACATGATAAACTACAGCATAAAACTGGTATGGGTTAAAACTGGGGGGTTCTGATTTGCCAGATTGACTTTGTATCTATCATAGAACAACTGAGTTCGAAAGAGACCTTTGAGAACCCCCTTTGCAGTTTTTCACTGGACTCACTCCAGGACAGTCATCTCACTCCCACACTGGGGAACCCAAGATTGGACACAGCACTCCAGAAGTCATCTCCCTGGGGTGCAAGAGAAGATGCATCTCTCTTGAGCTGCTGGTGATAAGTCTTCTTCCTAATGCTTCTTCCTAATAGGAGGCTGCTGGCTGCCTCTGCCACAAGGGTGTGTGTTACTGGCTCATGGTCAGCTTGGCATCAACCAGCACCCCCAAATTCCTCTCTGCAAAGCTGATTTCCAGCCAGTAGGCCCCCAACCTCCATTGGTACATGGGGTTATTCTTCCCTCCTCTCTGCTGGATTTCTGAATCCAGCTCTGGGGTCCTCAGCACAGGAAGGACATGGACCTGTTGGAGTGAGTCCAGAAGAGGCCACCAAGATGATGCAGCACCTCTCCTGTGAGGAAAGGCTGAGAGAACTGGGATTGGTCAGCCTGGAAAAGAGAAGGCTTAAGGGTAACCTAACTGTGGCCTCCAGCACCTGAACAGAACCCACAAGAAAGATGGAGAGAGACTTTTTAAAAGAGCATGGAGTGACAAGGGAGAATGGATTTGAACTGAAAGACAGCAGGTTTACATTCGATATTAGGGAGAAATTCTTTACTCTAGGGTGGTGAGGCCCTGGCACAGGCTGCCCAGAGAAGCTGCGGCTGCCCCATCCCTGTTCAAGGCCAGACTGGAGGGAGGTCTGAGCAACCTGGTCTAGTGAAAGGTGTCCCTGCCCACAGCAGGGGAATTGGAACTGGATGATCTTTAACTCAAAGCCTTCTATGATTTTTCATCCTGCCTTGTCTTTCTTTAGGGAACGTTTTCCTTCCTGAAAAGGAACATTATGTACTGTATAGAACAAGCAGCACCCGATCTGAGCAAATACACAAAAGTACCTTCTGTAATAATCATAATGATGAATTGGAACATTTTTAAACTTTCCCTACAAAATATAATCCATTTGTTCTGTGGGATAGCTATTGATTAAAACAATTTACCTATAATGCCACTGTTCCTCAACTCATTAATTTTACTACCTTGTACTGTAACTCCAGCGAACGAGCACATGCATTGATTTTAAGTTATTTTAAAAACCATGATGGCTAAATGAGAACAAATGAGTATAAAGCCATTCAGCACAACAGTTATGCTACATTCTGCATGATGACAAAATTTGATAAGCACCTACATCTGAGCTGGAGAGTGACTGCTCATGACAGCAGGTATTAGAAAGGGACATGCATGCACTATTACCAGTAAGGCATAAAGTAAATATGGTTTTGGATAGAAGAAATCATAGAACAGAACAGTCTAAATATGGGAAAATTACCTTACTAAAAGCTCAAAGTTGGTAAAAAAAGCAATTAATACAAACCTTCCAGTCTTAACAGCAAGAACCTTACTGCACTTCTATAATTTTCAAGATGCCAAAGCTTGTGTGCCATGTGAATTTTTGCCCCTCCTCCATAAACCAAGGAAACTTCTAATCTGGCTACTAAGCATTAAGTAATATGGTACCTTAATGACACTGGCTGTAGATATCAGTGTGTTTGGGTCCAGCACCTCCACGACAGCTTCTGGAATGACAGCCTTCTTCATACAAGACATGTCAAAGCCATACACATCTTCCCAGAAAAGTAGCTTGTCCACATGTTTATTCATATCCCCAACAGCTACTAGACTGATGGTGCACAAGTCAGGATAAACTGTAACAACAGAAACAGAGTAGTGGAATTTTATTTTACACACACATAAAGAGGACTTTTTTTTTTTCTTTTGTCTTAAAGTGATTAACATCTTAAAAGAATAAACAAAATAACTTCTTTTAGCTCTTGGACAAGACAGTTTTTCTACTACTTTACTTTCTAGAGTCCCATTTGTCCACAGAAGAGACTAGACACAAAAATTTAATTTTCACACACTACTCTGGTATTTCCTATTCAAGACAAAATCTCTTTGTAGTTGAATCCCACTACCAGGAAATGATCGGAAACTTGATGTCTGAAGAAAATAATTTGGAACAGCCTATTCTGGCTTCTGTACAGAGACTAAAATATATTTCATAACTGCAGACAGACACCCAAGCAGGAATTCAGGTGAGGGCTTTGTGATATCAAGAAGCCTCTGTGAAAAGACCTTATTTTCAGAAAAGAGCAAGTATTTTTACTCAAGAGTTTTATTCCTGTTTGCTATCAGCTCTGGCTGATTCTTTCCTTACAACCTAAAAAATTATTTCTGGGTACTGGAAATAACCACTTTTCTGTCTGCATCTGAAGAGTAGGAAGTGACCCAACAGAGAGAAGAGAACCTCATTGATTCCCTCCCTCCCACTTTGAGGATAACAGCTATCATTCTTACACAATTTTCACATTTGTGCTTCTCCTCCCAAGAACATCTTCAGAACAAGTAACTATTTACAGATTTTACAAATAGTAGTGGAAGACTGACATTTGCCTTTTTAACAGTTGCCAACAAAGTCAGTCAATCTCTTGGCAATCTCCACTGATTGGAAAACCCACGAAGAACAGCTGGTATGTACATGGCTGTCTATAACCCTAACAAAGAGTAAAAGGAGCTCAATTTATATAAACCTAGGTTTCTTCTCACAAAGAAATTCCCATGTTTCGTTCTTCAGAGTTTTAAAGCCTCTAAAGCCATATACATTGAATTCTTGACCTGGTTTCAGAGCAAAATGTCAACTAAAACACCCTATTTAATTTTATTTTATGTTAATACATGAAAGGGGCAGTGTTAATACAACTGAAGCCAAGTTTCTCTCTTCCTCCCCAAAATCTGGTGAACTGTAAAAATAATTTTGGCTTCAGCTCTACTTGAAATTATAGTTTATCAAAATGAATATGGAGAAATCATTGGTATAGCATGGTAGGTCAGAAAAGCAGTAATTTCTACCTTGCAAAATACTGAAGATAGAAGCAGCAAATTGAAATTAGACCTTTCATACAGTGAGAATAGCTTTAGTCCAAAGGAAATATTCTCATAAATAGTGATTATAAAGAATAATCTCTTTAGCTTCTCTAAAGAAGTTTTTTTTTGTTATATAAAGACATTAAAGTAAGCACACTGACATTTTTCTCACTTGCTGACTGTTTAAAGCTGAGTAAATAAGTATCAGCAAGCTTAAATTGGGATCCCATTGGTAAAACTATCATCACCCCTACTTTGCAGCTGAGGAAATCAGAGCAGAAGGTTTCTCCAGGAACAGCCTACAATTAACTCAGCAGTACAAAGGCAGTCTGAGGAGAATCCAAACAGGAAGGCATTCAAACTGTCCTGTCCAAAACAAATCACTCAGCTCCAGCACACCTGACAGCTGTCACACAAGCACTAAACATCACCATCTGGTGGTGGGAGTATCCACAGGTAGTTTCTGGAGCCATCACTAAGTGAAGTGTGTTTCTCCAAGCTTTCCCACTGCTGTTTAACAGTGTGTGTGTATTACACTTGCCTTTACCTCACAGCATTTCACACCTTCAAAAGCAACCACTGATGCTCCAAGAATTAAAAGACAGTGTGATACAGACAACAAAAGCAAGGGACAACAGCCTTTGAGGGATTATTTTTTAGGGGAATTGGTTTCATAGGATGCAATGGTATGGTGAGAAGAGAGATGAAAAGACTGGCAGTCCCTGTTTACAGAAACACACACGAGTGTTGCAGTGCCACTGGAAATGAAAATGAAACCCGCAACAAAACGTGATGATCGATTATACAAAGTGCTTAAGAACAAGGGAAAATGTAAACACAAAATGCTCCAATTTAATCTGCATTTTTACTATTAATAGCAGAAAAAGTAGGCAATGTCTATTCAGACTTCACAAAAAGAAATCTGTGTTCCACCAACAGGGCTCAGGCACAAGACTACAGTGATTCATCAACTTCCACCCATGTCCTATACACTGTACTGAGATTTGACTGAAAATGTAAGCAATGCTTTCTGAAGATCAGCCTAAATCATCTAAACACTATGGAGTTTTGTACATGTTTAAAAGCATCTGCATAAATATGCATTTGCCATTTCCCCATTATCCTTGATTTCCCTGGAAATCCTTTGCTCTTTCTGCAACCCGGTAACATTTTCCTGTGCAATCCTGACACACTTGTCATTTTTTCTCCCATCAAGCCCATAGTTCAATAATTATTCCTTCTCACAGGTGAAATGAGCAAAATGCTGATTGGACAAAAGCACACACTCCTCAGAGCTCTCCCAGATTCATCGCTTTGACCATCTGTGTCCTTCTCGACTCGGTGCCCACGAGCCATCCGTCACCAGGAACAGCTCACGTGGTGGGGAGAATATGATGGGAAATCCTTCAGCCCTTAGCAATGCCTCACAAACTTCAGGACGCTGAAGGGTAAGACAGCAATCCTTCAGATACACAGAAATAGCTCCACGTGAATACCATCACCATTTTGATGTGAACGAGCATTATGTTTTGAATGTATGATGTTTTGAATGACACCTTCCTTACCTTTGTCACTCCTCGCCAATGTGAGCTGGACTCAAGCGTGTGAAAAAATCTATACTTGAGCAACAGCTCTAAAGAACAAACAGATGGGCCCTGGGCAGCAAAAATATTAAGTTCCCACATCAAGCTATTCTATACTGTACGCATTACCCTAGATAGTTTGGCGCAATCCACTCCAGCATGCCAAAAGGCTGAACTGAAGTAATGACGATATGACTGACTGAACACATATCTGGAAATTTGGCTTCTATTCCCAGCTCAATCACTGAAAGATCTGGTCAAATTGCAGCTGCTGCTATTGCTTTTTCCAGCTTTCAAACATTCTCTAATAATGATCTTGGGCTCAATAGTACCAAGTGGCTTTAGACAAAATTAAGCAGATTCAGGAGTTTCTCTGGTAAGGCTTCACCTTAGAGTGAACTCTTAGTTCTGGCTCATGTGGCTTTGGATGTGCAACTCTGCTACACTGCAGAAGAGTCTGTGCTGCTGAGGACCCTTCTCATGGACCCAGGGCACAGCCATTCACCTGCTGGACAAGCTGGCAGAGGAGCAGTAACTGCAAGCCCCTTAATGATACTGTTAACAGAACTGAAAATCCCATCAGCACCTGTACAACACTGCGTGCTTTGTCAAGAATCAAAGAAGTGCCCAAGACGACTGTCAGACCCCAAAGGATGAGTGTACTGCAGAACCAGGATACCCCATCTCTCAAAGGAATCTCTGGGAGTCACAAACCAGTAGCAAATCTACCAACGACAGAGTTTAAACAGAGGTTGAAAATTTCTGGCCCTTTTCAGAAGGCTTTGGAAGTAGAAGTATGTTTTAGTTAAACATAACTACTGTCCCTGGATTTAACTGTATAGCAGTGTAAAATTATCAGCATACATCTACACAGAGCACACACCTGTATTCCTGATGTGGCTGGACTATTCTACATTACTGAAAACAAAAAAGCTCCTATTCTGCCACGTTGCTCAAGTGGCTACTAAATATTCTAAGACATCTCTTGCCTGTATATTCAGCTTTGTGAACAACTGCAAAAAGCCCATTTTTCCTGCTCCACTCTGTAGTATACAAAAGCTCACTGCAATCAGAGGGAAGCACTGCAGCAAGCACTGTGACACAGTCATTAATCCAATCATTAGGTCAGTGTAGTGAAACTGTGTGCATGGTTAGCACAAAAGGGGAAAAAAACCCCAGACTGATGACTACGATTGAAAAGGTCAATATGAAATACAATAGTGACAAAGGAATTAAGCACATGCAGAACTCGTGCACAAAGCTGCATCACATGAGAAATAAATATTTACAGGCATTTAAATACTGCTTAAGATGACACTATCTAAGCTACTTAAATGGGCAAAAGAACTCTACTTCAAAGCAAACTCTTTTGTTTTGTCACAACCCTACCCTCAAGCCCTAAAAATAAAGAGCCTATTACCATCAGGGTAAATATGCTGAACTGTAACAGTGTAATTCCATTAGTTATTTCATGTGTTTGAAACTATGTTCTCCCCACACAATTTCCCTCCTTCAGGAAAACACTATCCACTTTTCCTCTAACCCACAGTAGCTTACTCGAACAGTATCACATCTTACAAGGTAAAACTTATTTTCCTCTGTTCATAGGTATGCAGAAACTTGGATTTCAGGAGGGGAAAACAAATGCCCACATGTGTGGGAAGAATTAGGGAGGAAAAATTTAGTCTGTACTTAAGAATAAATAGCCCCCTCTATTCTTAAAAACAGCATTAACTTGAGACCTTGGTACCCCATCTAATGTTCTTCTATTGCCCATACAGTAAATTAATGCCTTGAAGCTCCCACTAATGGAAACATTTTTCACTGAGACTGGCAACTTTCTCATCCATGCATAGCTTATTCCAAGTCTCCGAGTTCATTTAGCTTCCCCCCAGAGCTAAATTTATTAAAAGAATTGAGCACCAACCTGAGCCTCCCTGTGCCAGGTACTTGTCCTTTGCATAGATGACAGAATCCAGCATTGACTCAAAGAGAAGGAAATAACCCTGTTTATAGAAAAGGGAAAGAACTTAGAAATCATTGTGTTTCTTATGCAGCCCACTTAGTCATTCTACAGATAGACTTTATCAACACAGTTTAAAAACATTATAAGCCCATATACCCAGAGTTTCTCAACAACAGCACTGTCACTTCAAAACTTGTTATATAAAATATCATCTTTAATTTCCCAAACTGCAAGTATGTAGCACACAGAGAAGATAAACATGCCAGCTACACCCATAATTACCCAACAAGGGTCCTACAACATCAAAAGACATTGAATTCAACTCAGACCAAGTGGAAAGCTGCATGTATTGATTTTTTAGCAATAACTGTGACGATCCAAGAAAAATAAAAATAAATAATAAAAGAATCCCTTCCCCTTCAGATCTGCAAGTAACACTAAAACTACAGTCAGAAAAAGGCCAAATGGAATGCATCTTTGCTTCTTCATACTTGCAACCTCGTGGTGCCCTGTATTACCCTGGGCAATGCTCACTAAGAGACGTGGAAATAAATCATGTACCAAAGACATCGGGTTTCTGGGTGTTCTACATCATTTAGCAGCACCCGGACTCACCAAATTTCCAGGATAAAAATGGTTAGAACTAGATTTGCATAGGGCTTTTTTATGTTGGAATTAATTTTATGGCAGGTTAATCATACTGCTATTGGTGTTTAGAATAACTTATTGTAAACTTCAGTGAGTCACCTTCTGAAACAGGGAAGCATTCCTTATTGAAATACTTGAGACATTAAAAAACCCATATAGCAGTATTAAATAAAACAAGCATTTTATAGAGAACATCCACTTTCTCAACTACTTCTAAACAAACTGCAGATTTATGAGATATACAGCCCTTTGTTTTCCAATTTCCTTACTGATTTTATACCTTTCCTGTCCTCCAAGTCTGAGTATCATTGTTACTCAATACTGTAACATATTTCACCTACATCCTCACAACATCAAATCAATTGAGACAAATACCAACAAAGATTTTGAATTTTCATTTAGCATCCTAATTTTCATTTTGCTTAAAACACAGCTTAGCCACGTGGCTTAATTTACACACTGACTGCCAAGAACAAAATGGACAACTGAAGTCCAGACTTCGGATCTGCAGTCCTACAAGCCCAGTCGGCAATAATTTAACAAAGGAGAGCTAGGAAGCTGCACCAGGGAAGTTTCAGATCGGATATTAGGAAAAATTTCTTCACTGAAATGGTTATCCAGCACCCGGATAGGCTTGCCCAGGACAGTGGTGGAGTCACCATCCCTGGAGGGATTTAAGAGTCATGTGAACGTGGCACCTGGGGACATGCTTTAGTGCTGGACGTTGAAGTGCTGGGTAAATGGTCGGACCCAATGATCTTAAAAAAATGCTCGAAGTTCAGAATTGCTTATAAACGCCACCATCTGCAGCCTTCAGAACAAAAACCAAAACTGAAAACCCCAGAAACTTGAAACATGACATATCTGTATTCAACAAGAACACAGTGTGAAAATAACGGCCATGTCCTTTTCTCAGCCTGTTTCTTCTGGTAATAGTGCTCCACTGAAAACTCTTCCTCCCAATCTTGCCGGTTCTTCCACTTTACTGCCCAACTTCCGTACATCCTCAGAATAATTCCCAGAAGGAAGACTACTGCTTTGTGAGCAATAGGGTTGTTAGTTAGCAAGCTTTGCCGAACAGCTGAAAAGGCCAGGAGCTCCAGTTGCGTCAGGCAGGGATAATTTGATGCCCACAGCAAGCCAAAAGCACAGCATGGAACCACAGTTTTCTTTTTTATACTATTATTCCTGTGGCTTAAAAATAGAATATGTTTAGCTCACAAAAAGTATTTTTAGATGCCTTTAACTGAAAATGAGTTATTTTCACAGTATTTTAAAAGTAACCTCTAGGACATATTCCAGACTAGTCATCAGCAGGAGTCAGTAACTCACAAAGCGACATTTTTATGGATCAGCTCTTCACTTCCTTCTTTCTGCCCACTAACTATGGCTGCCAGCCTGTGCAAGAAGTAGAGCTGGAAGGCACTCTCTCATGAGAAATACAGAAAAATTCTCACTGTCCTTTCCCTGACCTTTCCACTTTGGCACTGTTGGCTCTCCCCCCCGGTCCCAGTTCTCTCACCCCCCAAATCATTGTAGCGTTCCTGTAAGTTACATAAAGCATCAAAGGTACTTTGTCAAGTCATTTACTACTTACACCAAAGCATTTTGCTCAGCGTGTTGTGCTCATCTGTAGTGTAAATTACAATGCAATTTCCCAGCCTGCTGCCCCACCCGTAGGGGAGCCTTCTGGAAAGAGAATTACACCTGACACCTTCTCCCCGTGATGCTATGGGACACTCTTGCTTCGACCCCAAAAATGGTCAAGGGTTTATTTTTTCTTAAGCATGCAGTGATAGCCTCAAAATCAATCAGTGCAAAGAGATCTCTAGGAGACAAATCTGTGAGCTGCATATTATTAGTACAATCTTGATAGTGGCTAAACTAAGACACATAAAAGGTGACACCTTCTCTGTTAAAGACAACCTGAATGCACAAAACACCTTAAACTTTATGCTGTCCCATTATGCATTTTCTACTAAAAAGCTGGCCATTTCCTTCTCAAAAGGAACGTGAAGGTCGTTATTTCTTGTATTTGCAAAGCTGAAACAAAATGCTCTCCAGGTAACAACAAAGCCCCACATAAACAGATCTGGACAGGAACAGACGTACACAGCACTGTGGAGTAACTCTGTCCAAGCACACACCTGCCCTGCCTCATGTCTGCCCAAGGAGACACCCACTGAATCCACAGGAATGTGAATATTGCTACATTTCTTATATATCCTTTATATCTGTATTCCTAACAGAATTATAAAAGGCTCATAAATCTTTGGTGCCTTAATATCCTGCATTGTTCATTTTTTCCTATTATGCAAATATACTAAAGCATTCTTGCATTTATTTTCATTTTGATTCAAAGCTACATAAAAATATTTTACCAGTTGATAAAAATATAAAGCATTGCAAGTTCTTTTAGCTTTAGTGCTTCAGTATTTATCATGATAATCTTTGTGGAGAAGAAGAGTTTAAGCTCTTTAAAAGCATCAAAAAGTGGTATCAGCGTGTTTACAACAGCAAGAATTAACAGAATTTTTGGTACAGCACAAAAAAAAGTGTAAAGATAGAACTGAGAAGAAATGTTTAACCACTGGAATAAGCATTGTGTTTCCCCTCCACCTGCTATCAAAGATGCATTTTATTACTTTCCATAACATTACTGAACCTGGTCTTGTTCTCCAGATTCAGTAAGGCCCAATACTGAATATTTAATGAGATGAAAAACAGATATCAAACCACTGGCCCAGAGAATTGACTTTATCTTTTTTAATCCCCAGGGGTATAAAAAAGTGCATTACTTTCTTAAACTGAAGTTTCTAACTACAAGATTTCCACTGGCCTACTGAGTAGAACAAGTTACAGAAGATACGCAACACAGACTGGACCACAGATTCTGATTTCTAACACAAAATTTACTCTGGCATTAAGAGATGCGCAGAACTGATGCGACCCACTCAGTCTAATGAAAAATTACATTTTATTTGACAAAATTCCCCCCAAACCTGCAGCACATCTAAATGACAAGCAGCAGCTACACATAAACTCTTCAGCATGCTCTGCTGCAGCACCATCTCCCACATGCTAAGTTTGCCTTCATGCTGATCTCTCATGTATGATTTAATTAAAAAAAGAAAAAAAAAAAAAGGAAAGAATTCATTACTGACAAAGCAAGCTCATAAATTTCAGAATCACAGTTTGACTTTGTCATTATGCACACCCTGTTGTTTCCTTAAACAAATAAAAGTGAGAACACCAAAAGGGAAGATGTGAAGAGCAGAAAGGTGATACCCATTACTGGTGTTTACAAAAAAAAAAAAAACAATGCAAGGAAATAATTGTGTATCTCTCACAGAAATAGAGGAAAGGAGGAAGGAGAGAGAAGATGGTTTCCAGTGTTTCAGACATGCTCACTTCCTTGTCCTTTTCGCTAGATCCTGAATGCCTCTGTTCCCAGCCCATCCTCACGTAATTTCAAAATTATTTTAAAAAAAGAAAGAAATACAAAAGTAAGAAACCAAAAAGCAGGAAAGAAAATATTAGCTATCTGACCAAAGATATGATTAAAAGACAAGTACTGGGTTGTATCCTCAGTGTATTTTAATCTGACAGTCCATCTCTTCCCCAGGTTTATCTTGTATAAAACCCTACTGCATATTCAGTACCATAAAGCACTGCATAAAAACCCCCAATTTATCAGTACATGTTGTACACTAACACTGTATTTGAGACAACCATCTCAGGCAATTCTCTCTCACAGTAAAGCCCCTCTACAAACAAGAAATGCAGATATTCTCAAGTGAATAAAACTTGCAACCTTCAGCTTTATAGTTTTAGCTAGAGAAAGGAAGCAAAAGCAATACTGATGGGAAAAAAAAATCTGCACACAGATGCAGCTGTGCAAGAACATTCCAGTAAAGCAGTACACACATTTTGTTTCTTTCTGCACCCAATTACCCTACCTAAATATGTGAGCAGCAACACAGTCACCTTTGCATGCTGTATTTTCCTGCCCAGGAATGCATGGAAGTCTACAGCCTGAATAAGAAATAAGGGATTTATCTGTAGGTGACTTATGATACAAGCAGACAAGTAACAAAATACTAGAGCCTGGTAGTAATACACAAAATTTTAGTTACACAAATTAAGGTTTTTAAAGGTTTCACACATCAGAGCTCTAGGCAGGCAAGCAGGATGGTGCATCAGAAGCCCTTGCAGCCCTGATACAGACCATCAAACAATCCTGGACGGGGAAATCTCCACAAAAACAAGGTCAAGAGTGGTATTTTATATAAAATTCACACATTCTTACATCCAAATAACCTTTCTCCAAGAACTGAAAGACTTTCTCCTTAGAGAATCTGTTTGGTTATTAGAACGGGCTATTACTCAGCCATTCTTGCATTCTTTCCCAAGGCAATGTGGTTTGCCGGGCGAACTGGCCCTTCAGCCCACCTGCTCTCCCTTGTGCTCCTGGCTCACAGCACACAAGAAACCCCTTCTGTCAGGTTGCAGACTTCACTGAAGTTTTGCTAAAAAGAATGTCCAGCTGTCTTTGACGTGAAAGTCTGAACAGCATTATCCGGGCCTTTGGAAGCCCAACAGGCCCTCAATCTTCAGCAAC
This sequence comes from Struthidea cinerea, assembly GCA_013397865.1. Lineage (NCBI taxonomy): Eukaryota > Metazoa > Chordata > Aves > Passeriformes > Corcoracidae > Struthidea > Struthidea cinerea. The sequence continues at coordinate 871,391 of VZTI01000412.1, forward strand.
CTGCCTTGTGGATAGCAAGAGAACAGCTCACAGCTCACCAGACCTCCCACTGCCTTTCTGTGTGTTTTACACGCTGGGTTTAGTGGAACACTATCACAGCAATGTCCTGGTCTGATGGTAACGTTGTCAAACACACACACTTCAGATGTCTCAAACTGCATTTGGTACATTACAAACAAGTTCACTGCTAATTTCTCTCACAGGCTTAAATAAAACCACTGAAGAGACAGTTGCTCTTCATTCAGCCTCTAAACCTGGAACATTAAAAAAACATATCCAGAGGAATTTAAATTGGGAAAATATTATTTTGGAAAATGGTAAGTATGCATTTGGAATATAAATTTCTATACAGACACGCATGCACTCACACACACCTGCCCACTGTGTAACATTTAAGATGCTTTTCCCATTTTTCCATAATTTAAGGGAACAAATTTACAAATTAAAGAGAGGGAAGAACAGCAAGCAGTTTGTGGCAGTCATAGGTCACTTCTGCAATTAAGTAAATGATCATCAGAAACCATCACACTGAGATGCTCATCAGGCAATGCTGTACCTTTTATAAGACACTGCTCTATGTGACAGCTTTTTCAGAAAGCCTAATCTAGAAACAATCCTGGGAGAATGCAGTATTTTTCCTCTCTGTTGCCTCATACTTGTTTTTAATTTTCCGATGTTCCAGACACAGCTCTAAAAAAAAAAATGCTTATTGTGTACTGGTCTTAAGCAGCATTTTGTACCAAGCAAAACAAAGCTATGGCTCCACAAAAGGGTTTGACATAACTTAACCTAAAAGCAGTTTGTTTTCTAAACCGCACTGCGACTTTTCATATCTTTGTTACAAAGAAAAATATGAGAATTTTTCTGCCAGTCCATACAGATTCTCTACATAAAGAGGCAAAACCTGACATACTGAATTCTTTTCTGCTCTCATGCATCAACATTTCCAACATTTCCAAGCACTTACATTCACATATTAAGAACAGATTTCATACTGTATCATGTAGGGAAGGAAATGTAAAAGCAAATTCACACAAGAAAGACAGACAAAGAGCAATCTTCATCTGCATCTGGGCAACATAATGTTCCTTTCTGGACAGTGTTGGAACAGTGTGTGCACTGTCCAGCTATCAATCTTACTTCCACAGCATTGTCCTCTTTATCTCTGTATTGCAGCAACCTATAAATATCCTAACGTTCCTAAATATTTAGAATACCTAATTAAGTGAAATGCACATGGCAACGTAACTACAACATAAAAAGGTAAATCAGCACGCAAATGAAAAATAGGCAACATTCAATACATCATTTCTTACAAGAGCTGAGTTTTGAAATCCTTTACTTCACCTTAGAGGTACTGATCTACAACATGGCTTCAGCTCACCTGCCCAGGTTCCCTTTAAAACCAAATCTTGGGCTCCAGAAGGAGAAATATGATTTTGGGAACATTAATCTTGGTGCATGTATTAGGCAGCTGATCAGAAGTTTCCCTGAAAAGACTACAATTACATTTCTAGTGAAGCCACCATACTGTCAGAAATCACCAACCATAATGTGCTATTTTTAAACCACTGGTTTACGCCAATGGCTTAAACTAGCCTTGAAACTAGTGACCTCAACACTAAATTAAGCTCATGCTTCAAATAATGTACATTACAGCAGTGGAGGAAAAAGTGCAGATTTCTAGTTCACTGATATATGTAATATTAAATAAAGATTTTAAAAAAAGCAAACCACTTTATTTTCATCTTTCCCTGAAAATCAGGTAGATACATATGGATCCACAGTGAGTGCAGCCCCCCAAAGGCCCCTGGATATAGCAGAACAGCCACAGTTTGTTAAAAAACAAAACAAATCCCACAAAGAAACATGTAACTTTGAATGTAAGTTTTCATTACTGATCTTAAATTTTAGGCAGAAAGGCATTTTTAAGTCCCAACAGCTGGAATTAGCATGAAGTAAACCTGTGTTTTGAAGTGCTTTTTGAAGGCCTGTGATATGAGGATACTGAATAGCAGAAGTTTACCAAAAACAAGTTACAAGAGATGTTTCCTACCACATTTTTGATAGGGAACGGGTGTTCCTATGTCACTATGAAACTCAGGCTGGCACTGGGTTTTGTAACATAGATTTCTTTATTAGGATTAGTGGCAGGTAGCAAGGACAGGTGTGTAAGTTATCAGCCACCACATGAGAAAGGTAACAGGCCAACAGCTGAAATCCAGTGGATTCCAGGAGATGGCTCACTCAGACAATGCATTTCCTGCCGTCCATCACACTTCTTTTGTACTTTTACAATCAGTGTTTTTACTGTTATACTAAAACCCAGCAATGAAAAGCAATGCTGTTTTCAAGCTCCCCCAGTATCTGCAGATTTCCAGAGGCAGCACCTCCCCTCCTTATCACCTTTCCTGCACAGTCAGGACAGTCTTTAGCTGAATTTGCAGACTGAAGGGATTTTACCCATCAGAATGAGCTGGCTAGATGACTAACACAATATTTCTCCTTTACTTTCACCTGAGCAGCCACAACAGTATGACTGAGTGCTTTATGGATTTGCAAACCAACCACGTAACAGAAATTTGGTGCACCCACAGCAGCTCAACTGTACTGAGAGAAGCTTGACTTGAAAGAGCTTGAACAAGAGGGATCAGGAATTGTGTCCAAGCACCACACAATCAGGACTGCCATCCCATCTCTCACATTATGAAAGACACTGTTGGAAGCATGATAGATGCTTTGGTTAAAACAAAATAGAATCACTTATAGAAGAACTTTTCAAATGAAAAGAAACACATCTTTTTCCTGAAAATAACTTTAAAAGAATAGTCATGCACCTTACCATCCACTCAGATATAATTACATCCACTTTTTCCAAAGGCAGATCAACTTCCTCGATTCTTCCTTTGACTAATGTAATAATGTTTTCAAGTTTATTTAATCTACAAGTCAAAACATAAACAAATTAGTTTCTATTTCCAATTTATGCTGTCAAGAGAGATATACTGACATCTATATTTTGCATTTCTTCCCTCACAAACTTTTTGGTTTAACTAATCAAGAAGCACTGGAATGTACTATTCCTCAGTTATACTTTGGAGGGAACATTTCCAAGTAGCTCAAAATTGCAGCAGATTTTGTGCCAGGAGAAGATGGCAGACAATAGATCAGTATACCTCCAACGTGCCATGCATGCAGATGTGCAAGCTTCAGAAATCAGGAAAATGGAGAAGAGGACAATTTAAAACTGCTGGTCCTCTTTATTTAAAAGTTGCTTGTTCCCATTTCTCCTCCTCTGACCTCCAACAGCAATCAGAGCCTACTCACCACACCAGGATAGCAATGGAAATTAACTTCCTTACAAAGCTGTTTTGCACAACTCGGTTTTTTATTTAACCAAACCAGCTGCAAAGTCACCGAGAACAAACCTTCCCTCTAAATCAGTCCTACAGTTATTCCACAATAAAGGCACCCTCCCACTGTGATTTGGGCAAAAGCATCTGCAATGTTCAGTACCTGCAGTGATCAGGTACTACCTCACACGCACGTCATGGCACAACCATCCTGCACAAGGAGGGGGGGACTGTGACAGGACGACAGGTTTTGAAACAAGAACTGCACAACAGTGAAATTACTAAGGGTGTAAATGCTTGAAATGTACTGGTTTTCTTCCTGGCAAATCATATTAGTCTTTCTCACACATATCTTTATTACCACGGCTATTTACAGAGGGTAGGAAAGTATTCTCACCACAGAAATTTATCTTCCCACTGCAGTTCTTATCTCTGCCCCTTCCCTCCCTATCCTGATATCTTGCTCTTACATTCTGTCTGGTTTTCAATGCGGACCAATAATGACATTAAAAATTCCATCTAAAAGACAATGGAAGAACGATCAGTATGAAGGGAAGGAAAGGAAAGGGTCAAAGGTCTCCTTGAACATGTGGGCTGTTGTAAAGATCAATTAAATCCTCTGCACAAGACAGTCATCTGTTAGAAGGTAGCAGTTCATTACTAATATCATACTTAATCCTCTAAACAGAAGTAAAACCAGATGTTCAAAGTGAGAAATGTTAAAGAGCTACCACCCACAACAATAATTGAAGAAGGACTAAAAGAGATCTAAAGATAACTTTCTAAATGACCACATCCAAGGACATGATTTAAAACAACAGAGAGGAAAAGGATTAATTCACTACATTCTTGTTTTCAACTATAATGTTTAAAAAACCCCAAACCAACCAAGGTAGTTTACGCATTGTAGGAAAAACTGAGATGTTATTTAGGAAGTCTGCTTCAACTTTCTATTCTAGTTTAACAGTGATGAGTGACAAAAATCAAGTCATTCACTGTGCCAGAAATTTTACAGGGACTATTCACAGCAAGAAAAAGAAAAGGCAATCATTTAGTTTAAAATAAGTTTATTTTTAAGGCTACTCAGGCTATGTATTCTGGTTTAGTTACACACGTGGGTTGCACTGTTTCCAGTAATTAGCACTGTTTCCAGTAATCAGAAATTAATCTGAATTCTGGGAGGAACAAAAGCTCTTGAGCACATACTTGAACCACAGGTGGAAGCACGCTCCAACAGTAATTTTTTAAGCTACAGAGTTGTTTAGTGTTCCAATAAATATCTGTTACCTCACTGCAACTTTGTCAGCTTTATTCCTTTAGCAAAAGTAGGTTTAACCAGACAAATATAAATTGTTTTGATGTGAACTGAAGACTTTAATGTGAATTGAACCTTTTATAGCAGAAGGTACCTATAAATGTGCAGCCTTACTGATGACTTGCTGTGTACTTCAAGTGGCAATTCATCACTCTTAAGAGTTTAAGAGCTTTGATACATTGTTTTTCTTAGAGGCCTGCCCTTCTCCTCCCCAAAGATAATACATATTGACTGTTACTTCTATTCTCCCCTAAGTATAAATAACACTCAAAGGACTTTGTGCACTTGTTGAAAGTTGTAACAGCCCTAATTTGTTATCTAGTACATTAGATACAAAACACTATTTCACATTTGCAACCATTCTGAAGATGTCAGGGACTCATGGGAAAAGTTCTTTTTTAAGAAATAAGTTCTTGTGCTAGAAAAGCATTTTAGTCAAAATGCACTTAAGGTTTAACATGGTACTTTTCCCAAGCAGATATTTATTTTACAGCATAATAATATAATTTTACAGCATCCAAGTGTGCAGTGCTGCACCACCAATGTGTGAGTGGTACCTAACAAACTCTGCACAGACAACATTACTTCTGTACCGCTTGAGCTTGCACAAAAAACCCTGTCACTCCCAAATTCTTCAGCATCTACCTGGATTTTCTTTATCACAGTTGCTCTTACAAAGTCAACCTAAATGAAAAAATCTAAAGGTTTCAGCTATCAACAGTGCACATGTACACCTACACTCCTCCTACCTCATCCCAGGAAATCCTTTGCAAGTCTTCAGATGTCAATGCTTGCTTTTCACCTATGGTCAGCATCCCTAAATATCCTCCCTAGTCAAATTAGTGACACGTGGAATGGATAAACGAACCAGGAGATGAGTCTAGAGCATGAGGTTCAAGAGTTGAGAGGAGGAGTACAAATCCTAACTGGTAGCCAGGTACCAGAGGTGTCTCTCAGGGTTCAGTGCTAGCTCTGATACTAATGAAGAAGACAGAATGCACCCTCAGCAATGCTGAATTAGGGGAGAGCAGTTGACAAGGTAAGGCTTTTATTTTCTCTAACACAGACAAATTATAGAAATTATTTAAGATTCCTATAAAGAAACAGAAAACTAGCAACCACAGCTTTTCCTACCTAATGATGTCCATGGCCTGATAGATGATTTCAGATTGGTCAACTCCAATCACTTTCTTCGCGCCTGCTTTGGCAGCAAACATGGAGAGTATTCCAGTTCCACAGCCAACATCCAAAACCACCTGAAATGAATAAATGAAAGCAAAACCATCTTAATTTCCTTCCTATGATTTTTCTACACTTCTTTCTACATCAGTGAGATACCATATTCCAACAGAAGGAATAAGTCTTACTGCTACATGCAGAGATATCTAATTCAAACTGCAGTTCCACCTCCACACTCTACCACCTTTTCCAGACAGACAATGAAGCACACTAATTCCAGCTGCAGATTAACTCAGTCACATGGAAAACAACAGCAAGCAATTATGTGGGAAACACCTAAATGTTACACGAACAGAAGAAAAAGGAAATTATAGCCTGAGCAATTTTAATCACTGAATCACTGATAATTGAACTTAGCACTGGCACTGGAAAAACATATTCTAGCTGCAGTTTTTAATTAACAGTCTATTCAGAAACTTTATTTAGGAGTTCTCTGCCAGATAGGGCCACAGTGTTTCAAAACAGCTATGGCTCAAGTTGACTAATTTTTAAAATGGTCACTGGCACAGTTTTAACACCTAGAAATACTTTCTGTCTAACACTATTTATAATCAAAATATAGCTAAAAAAATCCAGTTAAGATGGAATCCCTAGAGTTTTCATGAAAGAGTAAATTTCACCACTACAGCTGGAAAACGTACACTCAGCACAGTAAGACCCACGAAAATGCCTGGGTTTTTGTATATCACATATTAGCTACTACAGGAAGACGGAAAAGTTAAAAAATGTGAAGCAACTAAGAAAAGAGTATTACTGAATTTATTACTAAGTAGAGTTGAGCTGCCAGCAGTTATAAGCTTTATAAAGAGAGATTTCACCAAGTAGCCTTTTCCAGACCTTGCTATCGTAACAGTGTATTTCTTCTAAGGGCTGGAAACCTCTCAACAGCTAAAAACCCAATGAATGTGTTACAGTAGATGTTTAAGCTGAGTTCCAGGCTTGATGTTTTCACAGAATTACTGGGGCTGAAAGACATCTCTGGACATTCTGAAGGTGTATTTTATTGAATTGGCCAGATCATCAGTGGCCATATTGTTAGACTCCTACCTAATATAGCTAAGCTTTACTAATGGTGTTAAAAAACCTCTAAGCACTAAACCAAAAAATGTGCTGAAGTCTGAAAATCAAAACAAGTTTCCTAAACACTGTGTAGAGTCACTCATATCATGTACAGCATTTAAGCGTGAACAGAATCAGAACAGTAAGGACAGACTTCCTTTCCCATACATGAGGCCTAAACATGAGAGTAAATACAACTTACTTAAGTACAACGTAAGTTGACAAGAACACTGAGTCAGAATTACCAATCATAGCAAGAATTTATTACAAAAGAAAACTGATTTCACTGTCTCTTCTCCTCAGAGCACACAGGGCTGTAAAAACCTGCCCTCACAGCTTTCATTGCATTAAACATTTTTCCAAAGAAGGCATCGAATCCCTCAGTAATCAATCCCACATCTGAGAACTATAACCCCATTTTACAAAATTTTTCAAGGCAATAATGCACCCTGCTGCTGATACACTTCCCAGCTTATAAGCTACTGATCACTCTTGCTTTGGCACAACAAAACCTTGCATTTCACCTGACAAAGAGCAGCAAAGCAAATACCCGACTGCTCTGCACTTCAGGTCTGCTTGCCCTCCTTGAATACAATTGTATACATTCCGATGAAGGATACAGAACAATGATCCTGAAGCCAGCATGAATGAAACCAGCTGTTTATCCCTAGCAGTACAGTGTAAAGGAGCTTCTGCTGTGGTGGTCTGGGAAGCAATGACTGAAGAATTGACTGCCACCTGTTTTGGTAGAGCCACTTACAACCTGGAAACAGGCTAAAAAGCATCGGTATGATGACTTTTTACAGCAGCTTGTGCAGAAGAAGGGAAGTTGTGGATAGAGTTACTTGTTCCACCTGCAACTCTTTTGCAGCTGTGTTTCAAAAGGAGTCAACTCTACAACTCAGAAGTTACACGAGAGCATGTTATGGCTGCAGAAATCCCTAAGTTGAATCTGCTGGAGACAGCAATAGAAAATAAAAATCAATATTCTTGCATCTGCTGAAATCTCACACCCCCCAACATCACCTATTCTAACATTTCACCTATGGTAGTTAACAAAATCACTGAGCCATGACAGCTGGAAGCCACAGCCAAAAATAAACCACTGTGAAAGAATGATCTTGATGTACAGTTGCATGAAAGAGAGCAATCACCACAAATTGGAAAAAAATCAGAACAGACACCACTTTGGACAGCTGCCCTGGTCACTTAAAAACCCAGATGGAACTCATCTAGCCTCAGGCAGGGGATGGGGTGGAGAAAGAGGCACTGGAGAGAAAATATACAAGCTGGAATACGTGTGAGGAAGGGAAAGACAAGCAGAGTGATCACCAATTAGCCTAAGGACAAGGGTCTACAGCTCACACGTTCTTGCAGTGATCACATATGGCCTCTCACCAAAGACCTGGAGCAGCTGGACTGGCGATTTGACTGCACCACAACACACGGCAGCTTCACATCCTCCTCTGCAGTCCAAGCAAAACTGATACCCTACTTTCAGTGACAGAAAAAATTACTTTAAACTCAGAAAAACAGGAGGCCAGGGACTTTGTCCAATTAAATTAATTTCATCAATGAATTCTTAGTAGGACAGTGGTTAAAAGCTCATTTTATTCCCTGAATATGGCATTGATGCTTGCCTCAGACTTCAGTCCTTCAACAAAAACTAAGCATGGCAACAGTACTTTACTAAACAATTATTTTTCCACCTAAAAATAATCTCACTGTAAAATGGACCACATTTCCTTTCACTGAGTACAGCCACCTTCATTACTCCTGCCAGGTAATCTGAATTGTCCCGTTCTCATCTCAAATACATTTGACAGGTTGAAACCAAAGGCAGCAAGCAGGATTCATTCAAGTTTTAATAATTTATTTTGAAAGCTGAGAGAGAACAAACAAATTGGCTGGTTCTGAATACAATACGCACAATAAACCAACCTAGATACTCTGCTATCATCTATCACCATGCAATCACACCTCTTTAGTATCCTAAAGGTTAGGACAGACTTGCATCAGAAGTGGATATACAAACCCAGCTCTTTGAACAAGCTTCTCCCAAACTACCTCCCAACTGTCCATTCAGAAAAAACCAAGCATCAGCAACATCATGGGTTTTCCAGGGAGGAATACCGTAAGGGAGTTCCAGGAAATATAGTATCAGACTTTTTCCTCTATTTTTTTAAAATTGTAATTAAAATTTAATGGAAAGCAGCCTTTTTCTTTAAGTTGGAATTTTCACTCATTAGTATGGTTCTGAAAGCATTATACAATACATTAAGTTAAGCAAAGTATCTTACCCAGCTCCTTCAGCAGAAGTGTGTAACAGCTGTCACTTCAAAGCCAGATTTCTGCAGAAAACTCCATTTATTCTCCACATCAGTGTACCAAGAGAAAGCTACATCATTTGGCCAGACACGGAAGTTAAGCAAGGCACTGGTCACATGGATGGGGGATATTGGGAACTCAAAGCAATTGAGAATCTGCCTTTCAGTTCAACCTCAACACACCGTGATGGGTTTGGATACACCATGAATTTGAGATAACCTTGATTAAAAAACTGCTGCAAAAACCATGTTCAGGAATCAGTTTGCAGATGTTGCAATAACTGAGATTTTCTTCAGAGAAGGTGAATGCTTTTACAAGAGAGTAAGCACACACATTGTCTAAGCTGTTTCCTGAGCATGTGTATCTACTCCTGGGGCTGAAGCAACATTGACTCTAATAGCTAATCCACTTTTTGTTTTGAATGTTCCCAGTGTGTCCATACAGGACAGGAGAAACACTATCAATCATGAAAAATTACTGTTTCACAAGGCCTCACATTTTGTGTAACTTCAGATCAGTCTTACCCTGTGAAAACCTGCAGTTATCAATTTTAGGGGCATCTGTGAAACTAAATTTCTCCCGGGAAAGTTTTCTTTCCTTTATTGATCTTTCTGCTTTGTTAGATGAGCTGCCCACCTATGCAGTCACCTGCATCATTTAAGCAGCTGGCGGCATAATTCTACAACACTTTTGCTTGTTCTCTCACTATAATCAAAGGGTGTAGAAATGTTTAGTAGAAAGAGGCCTGTGACATGAATTCAGGCAAAAAAAGGAAGAAAACCATTTCCTAATTTTTTTTTCTGCTGCAGTTGCCAATTGAAAACAGAGGTAAAACATACAAAGAACAGGCATTATCAAACACTGAAATACTTCCTGCCAGGACAGAGCTGTATCTCTCTCACCTTTCCTACAAAGAAAGGCTGAGAGGATTGGGATTGTTCAGTCTCAAAAAGAGAAGGCTTTGGGGTGACCTAATTGTGGCCTTCCAGTATCTAAAAGGAGCCTAAAAGAAAGATGAAGAGAGACTCTTTACAAGGGCCCGGAGTGACAGAACAAGGGGGAATGGATTTAAATGAAAGAGAGTAGGCTTAGATAGGACACTAGGAAAAAATTCTTCCCTGTGAGGGTGGTGACGCCCCAGCACAGGTTGCCTAGAGGTGTGAATGCTCCATCCCTAAAAAAAAAAACATTCAAGGCCAGGCTGGATGGGGCTCTGAGCAACTTTAATTTAGTGGAAAGTGTCCCTGCCCAGGCCAGAAGGGTTGGAACTGGATGATCCTGCAGGCCCCTTCCAACCCAAACCATCCTGTGGTTCTGTGAACTCAAAACACAACGAACTCATCAGAAACAGCCAGCAGAAATACAAAAGACAAGAAGAGGATCGTTACTGTACAGGGGTCATAACCACTGTAAGATCCCAGTGAAATCCCTCCTCACTGCAAATGAAATACTAGCTCACAGTTCCAAGCCCTGTAATAATAACAGCCCAGTCTGGAGACACAAAACAGCACTAATTTAAAAAAATCAGTTACACATGAATTCCTTCCCAGCTCTAATTACACAGGGCTTCCAGGACATTTTTACTGTATCAGGCATACAGAGAAATTCACTTTATCCTGGTAAAGAGCCCTCAGAGAGATTCTGCCTAATATCCTCAACAAGAGAGGCCCAACTTCACCCCACCAAGATAATTAATGAACCCCCCGCCATGGCACACAGCACAATGACAGCAGAGATCACCACTGCTCTTATCAGCACGCTGCACCCTCCAGCACCTCAACAGCTCTCCACCACCTAATAAAGCCAGAGCACATTAAATCAAATCCTGGCACTGCAACTCTCCATTCCCAGAGCTACAGTGTAGCTAACCTGCAGGTTTTCTACCATTTGAGACAAAATAAACCACAGAAATTACTGTATCTTCTGAGCAGTTTTACCCACCTTGTCCTTGAAGATATGTGGGTTGTGATAGATGAAATCACGATAGCTCTCCGTACGGACTTTATCCTGTTAGTCAAAGAACAAAGAGGGTTCACTTTTTCTACTTAGGTACAGCATAAAATTCAAAAATGCTGAACACCTTGCTTTTTAACTTGCCCTAAGGACGCTTTGTGCACACTGTACTTACATGGCCCCTGCAATCGTGACACTTCCATATGATAATATTTCAGAATTTACTGTGGCAAATGAAGCCAGTTGCCTCAGCTGGAGGAAAAATAAGAAACTATTTTGTGGTTTCCTGATTGTGCTTTTTTTTTTTTAATGTTTCAAAGTTCTTAATACCAGTTCATCATTATCCAGGAACAGCAGTAACAGAATGAGAATACTACGCCAACTTTACATAGAAACCTCACATACAATGGTGAAAATTTGAATCACAAGCTCATAAAATGTTTTGTATCATACTTTGTTCTCTGACGCCCCTGTGACACAGTGATTTCTTTAAAAAAAATGTTCAGCATCAAATTAACTAGTTTTTATTTCTGAACAAGCTGCAAATTTGCAATCCTGATGACAAGCTAGTAGTTAAAGCTGTACAGCCCATTTTGTGAAAGTCCAACACAGTAAATAAGTTTGACTGAAATACAACAGAGCCAGAGAAGCCGGAATATTTTCAAGCACAGAACAGAACATATATAGTACTTAGTATATCAAAGCCAACAGCATAGCTCGGTTTACCAGCAAGGTAATCTATTAAAACATTGATTCTTTTAACATGCATCAGCAGGTACACAAATTGACAGCCAAGTAGAGGTTTTGGAGCTGCTGTTGCAGTTCAAGTGTTGCAGAAAATGTAAAAAAAAAATTTCAGCAATTTTTTGTCTAGTGCAAATAATGCTGAAGTATAAAATCCCAGTGCTTTTATTAAATCTAATCTTTTTCTACTACAGCAAGTTAAGAATTTCTGGAAACAACTGAGAAACAGAAATTTTCTAGAGCGAGAAAGAGCAAAGTCTATTTTGATAAAAGAACAAGATCAAAAACAGTGACTGAGAACAAAGGACATGAGAATAAAAATTCTGGAGACAAAAAATTATTTTGAGGCTTGGAAATCTTAAAATCCAGCTTTACATGTAAAAGTACTGTCACACACACAACCCAAAGAAGCAGCTGGGGTTTATTTTAGAAAATTCTACTTTAAAATCCTACATAATTAACATTAATAAAAGAAACTATGATCCTTTAAAACCATACTGGTTTGCTATGGTATTATATTCAGAGCAACTATTTTTAGTACTTCACCTCTACTGCAGTATATAATAGGATTTGCTGAAAGGGCCAAAAAAGTTTAAAAACAAATAATCAATTGAGAAAGCAGCCAGCTGGAAAGCTTTCAGCCTTGCATCCTGCCCCTCACATTGCTTCAGCACTGCCTCAACTCAATGCAGTTGTAGCCACAGCCAAGCACTTCGGATGTCTATTCATCAATCCCCCTCTCCCACTCAACATTTCTATGTAATGATTTCTTGCTTTAAGTAAAATGGTAAAAAAATTTATTAAGATGACAGCCACAAAATTCTCAAGCAAAAACGTAGAACAAGGGAAACACCAGTCACTTGGCCAGTGTGAAGTAACAATATTCTTGCTCCACCTCTGAAGTATTTGCAGAAAAAAAACCAAAACTGAAACTCTGTCTCTACCACTACCAGGCATAAGGGAAAAAAGGGTTTCAAGACTGAACAGTTTCAGAAATGGGCTTACAATTCAGACAGCAAAACTGCTTTCTTTAAAATGTTCATGTAGTAAGCCACTAGATTTATGTAAATAAGGTAAACATGAAAAAAAAAATCAAAGTGAATGCCTAGCAGAAAGAAAAAATATCAATGTGCACAGAATAAAACCAATCACTTTCCTATGTTTTGGAAAGTCAAAAGTCTTCTTAAAAGCATTCTGACAAACATACCCTGAAATCAGTGAAACGCAATTTTGTACCAATCTCCTTGTGCAGATGCAGATTTATTGTAAACTTTATTAGCCAACAGGAAGGCTTCCTCATCCCATAGCCTATATCATCTCAAATGACAGCTTTATACAGCTGCAAAACCAAACACCTATCACTTTTATTTATCTTCAAGACTTCAGTTGTATTTTTATAACTATACGTTTTGAAAAACATTCTTCTATTTCTGCAGCCATCTCTGTGCTTCTGTAAAATCCCCTCCCCTTAATATTAATCTCACACTCACACTATTCTTAACACAGATTCATGTGTATTTCTACATTGGGGCCACTAAATGATTTACAAAGCTGAAAGCTTTATATGCTAGCTGCAGGGACAAAGTCACTCCACAACTCTGTATTCTACCTCTACATTAGACAGGAATTTTATTTATTTAGGCCTTAAAATGACAGAACTGCTCATAACTTTCACAACTGTGACATTTTCTCTGAAAGGAAGCATTAAGAGATTTTCATTTACAAGTTAATTTGAAGCTGTTTGGCTTTGTGCTTTTTTTTTCTTATTTTAAAGTTAAAAGGGCATGCATAGGTTTCCCTTTGAGAAGTTTTAAGCATCATTTTTTTTTTATCTTTAGCATATAAAAGCAGCATACTGTTCCAGCTGTTCAATGTCACGTTATCAATACGCTGAACCGTGCACAAGTAACAATTTCTGTTTAGCCAGTGCAAGAGAAAACCACAATATTTGAGAAATGGTCTTGCCTAACAAATTTCAGTTGTGAGGAAAATATAAAACCAAAGAAAAATATTCACTGTCTATACTATGTTTTACCCTTCATGTTTTAAACAAGCAGGAAAAAGCTGCTTTTGGCAAGGTAGGGCTGTGGTACAGGTATTGTAATACCAAGCATAACTGTAAATGATTTTATGTTCCTAATGCTTCCTGTAAACAGAATTTATACAAAGGAAATAAAACTGAAAAATTATCTCTCAGCTCAACTACCACCAAAAAACCTCTCCTGGACAGAAAGGGTTAAAAATGCAGCTGCTCTGCAGTATATTTACGGGCACACGGCCCACTTCATTCCACCTCTCCTCTTTAGTCCTACCAAGATGCAGTGGAGATCATTTTCTAACCTTTAGCATCTCTTCGTGTATCCCATAATGCCCATAGGAGCTGAAGTAAACGCCATCCTCGTCCTCCTGAAGGTCTGCAATGGCGCTGGATGACGAGCTGCTCCTGACATCTGCGTTCATCACAAAATCCTGAGCAAATTGTCTGTAATCAATTTGAAATATACCCTTGAGACGTGTTTATGGGACCATGAAAAGGAGGCTGGGCAGGGGGGAGAAAGGGCCTGGGAGAGGGAAGGAATTCAGGCTGCCCCGGGGTTTGGCAACAATGGGACCAGCTTTAGGTGTGCACATCCTCCCTCTGCAGGCTCCTCGCGGCTGCTGCACCTCTGCACTCCCTCCAGCACCCTCCAGCAAGCCCTGCTTTCTGCTTACAGCAAGCAACTATCAGCAGTGAAATACTGGGGAGTAGTTTCTATTTTTAAGGCAGAATTATCTATTTTGCACTTGCTGGTACAAAAGCCAGCACTGCAGTGGTCAAGCTGTTCCAGGCTGTGTAATGCAGATATGGACTCAATACAAAGATCACAAGAACTGCAGCCCACACAACACTGGGTGACTACTGGAAGGTAGAAGAAAGCATTTTATAACTGAGGCATTTGGGTGAAAAGAAAACACAGCTTAAAATTCAGTTTATTACTTTAATTTCATGCTGCTTATTTTCCCTCCTCCCCAGTCTTGCATTTCTACAACACATAAAGAAAGGCTGGGAGAGTTGGGATTGTTCAGCCTGGATAGAAGAAGCCTCCAGGGTGACCCCACTATGTCCTTCCAGTACCTAAAAGAGCTACAAGAAATATGGAGAGGGTCTTTGGACAAGGACATGGGATGATAGGACAAGGACAAATGGCTTTTAAAGAGAAAAACAGTAGGTTTAGACCGGATATTAGGAAGAAAATTTTTACTGTGAGGGCAGTGAGGACCTGGAACAGGCTGTCCAGAGAATCTGTGGATGCCCTATCCCTGGAAGTGTTCAAGGCCAGGCTGGACAGGGCTCTGAGCAACCTGGTTTAGTGGGAGGTGTTCCTGCCCACGGCAGGGGAGATGGAACTGGATGAGCTTTAAGGTCCCTTCCAACCCAACGATTCCATGTCCTCATTCCTCAAAGCAGGTTTGATGACAAAATACACAAATCAAGGGGTTTATAATGAAAACACTATTAGACGTTAACACGCAGATCATACTACACCCACGATGAAGTGAAATAGCAAACACACTTCAGCCAGACAAAATTCCTCCAAGGTCTACAGTCCAACAGCAGCAGAAGTTGCATCCTAGACCACTCCAAAGTTGCTGACACTCACCTTTAAGGGTGATCATACTTTCTTAAATGGGAACTTCACATATAGAAACTGTAGGTAACAATCTCCTTACCAACATCCTCCTTACAGAACAACAAAACCAAAACCACTGTTTCATTCCTGACATTTCAAATACTTCCCTGCTCAGCTAGTTTGGATGGGGAAGAGAATACGGTAAGGGATTTTGTATTGAAATTTCGTCGGTTTCAGAAACTTCCTGTATGTGCCTACACAGAAACTTTCAGGATCTTATTTTTAATATTGCTCTTTACTATAGTGATGCCATGATGATTTTTTGCCTTTTCTTTTAAACCCCTATTATGCCTTTTTACAAATTCTGTATTCTTAGTGGTTTTTGCCTACATTCTTGGACTTGTTTGTCAAGCTAGGAGACTGAACATTTTAGAGGTTTCATAGTTAGGAATCAGTGTGCCTCAGACCCCAAGGTCCTCTCCAAAACACATTTTGTAAACGAAGATAGAACCATCCAGGGAAAGGTTCCTTGGGGAGGGGGGCTCACTCAAGCCTCTGATTGGGGAATCTTTGATAGACATGCTAATTAGTAAGACCTGTAATGTTATACCAAATCTATTGGTGTGTGCACTGCGGTGTTCGTTGGGGTGCATTCGACCTGGACGTAGTGCACCTAAGGATCCTTAAAATAAATACCAAGGTAAAATCCCTTTTTCCCTTCTAACCGTGTTTGACTCTTGATTTTAAGACCAGGAAAAGGCATCAACAGTACTTTGCATTTTCTTTAATTTTATACAAATATCTACACAATAAAATTTTAAGCTTTAATAAAATAGATTCTATGACACGCAATTAAGTAGCACTGTGCGAGATTTAAATGATTCAATTAAAAATTATTTAAGCCAATAGTTCCTCTAACCTAAGCGTGCAACACAAGCACCAAAGAAACTCCAGAGACAAAGCTGCCCTACTGTCTTTTTAATCAACAAAAAAGACAAGTTAAAACAAAAGCCATCACCTCTAAACAGGTGACAGATTAAAAAACTCAACACAGACAAGCTGTGCTCTTACATCTCTAAGTTACATCTAACGCTAGAGGCGACCTGATTTATAGAACTGTTACCGTCTTTCTTTCACAGAGGTTTACCTGAAAGGGAGCAGATGATCTCTTTCTGTGGAATAACCTCCAGCATAAACCACTGAATTATGGCATTTAGACTACTACAATACAACTGGCTCATCTGTCCATAATTTAAAACTGTGCTGCTTCATCAGATCTACATCTGGCTATTCTGCTGCCAGCCGATCCCTGCTGAATTGAAGAGGCTGCATTGAGAAAGAAAAATTAAAGGCTCCCTCTTACAAGAGCAGGTAACTTGATAGACTAACTTCAAAAAAACCCAAAACTCTATAAGCCTCACTGAAGTTCAGAGAGCTCAAAAGAAATGGCTACTGATAACCTAAGAAGATTTTTTTTTTTAAATGAAAATGAATGGAACACAAGGAAGGCAGAAAGACACACAGAAAATACCCCCAAGCTTTTGAAGCACAATGACAAATTTCTTTCATTCTTACTGTTTGTGATCAATTAATGCGTTATGTACACAGAGATACCAGGAAAGCACTGTATGCCATAAAGTACAATTCACAAAATTCAAACTCACCTGAAGACAAAACTGATCAATTTTGGCATAAATAATTGTTCACAGCTGAGAGGATTTGAATACATGAATTTATTTTGGTGTACTTAGCTACCTGTAGCACCAAGTGTGTACCGTCAAAATGTACAACAAACCCTCAAATGTATTTTACAACACAAGGATTTTTGCTGATTAACTTCTCACACAAAAGAACATGAATTATTTTTCCAAGTCCCTTGAATAGCATTTCAGTTCCTCAGTGCCCAGTCAGTGTGATCTTGAAATGACAGGTTTGTAGAGGATTTAAATGAAGTTTGTATTTCCATGTTATCCAAAAGCATCATCAATCCACATTTTGCAGACTTCAAGATTTAGAAGTCGCTATGGGATGTCCTAATTCCTGACTGTGATGCACTGAATATTCTTACCACCACAACCCTCATCTGACACTGAAAACAAAAGTAGCTGAAAAAAGTTGATTTATTAATTTCACTAAGAGTTTCTCCAAACTGTAACTGAACTCTACTAACAACTATTGTTTGAAGCCAACTCTAAACCTATCTGGAGTCCTGCATTTAATTTGTCAGTCTCCCTCTCTTCTCCAGTGTGTACATCCTCAGTGTTCAAATTCCTATCTAAAGGACTAACAGAAAGGTGTCTCAAAAACAAAGAGTAGTCTGAAGGAAAATACCTGTTTCTGAGTCATGTGCTTGCTTAGCTTTCCTAAGCACACTTTTGTTCTTTCAATCTGTGCAGGTTTTGTGCAGTTTTTGCTAACCATCTACAAGACATTTACTAATCACCTACAACAGACAAGTCAAACCTACAGTCCCACCACAACGTTTATTCCATCATTACATTCTACTACTTCTTTCAACTTCTATTGGTCTTTGAACATGAACATCTCCTCTAAAACACATCAAATAAAAACACCCCAAAACTTTAGTTCAGACACTTACTTCATTTTTTGAAGATCATCCTGTGCTCTAGCCAAGGCTGCTTCTGCCGCTCTGGCTCTGTGTTCTGCACGTTTTAATTGTTCAAGGAGCACCGCGGTATCATTCAAACCATTAGAAGGCAAAACTTTTACAGGTTCACAAAGATCTTCTATATCTGATGAGACAGGGAGGAAAAAGAAGACCTACCAATCATGTATGGCTTCACAGCAGATCATAAACATTTAATGCTATTTCTGTCTTTGGATGCTTTGCACAAGCTGGTTGTTTCACAAAAAGGCATACCTGAATTTGACAGGACTAACTACAGAACACAAGACTAGGCAGAAAAAGCAAATATCCTAGAAGCAAGCTCTAAGTTAAGGCAAATAAATCCAGAATTCAAGCTTCCTTAAATACCAGTGTTTGATTATTTCTAGAAGACATATCCGGTTTAGATATAATTAAATTAGATATAATTAGTATATGGACTTTCTCAGCTACATAAATCACCTGAGTAACAGTGACAAGACTTCACACGACATGATCTCTGACAATACCACATTTACCCCACAAAGCAGGAGTCATACTGAAGCAGTTATTTACCAAACTGAAGCAGGAGATCATCTTCTAGTTCTGGTTTCAAATATTCCTCTCCTTCCCAAGGCAGTGGGCTGCTGAGAGAACTCAAATATGCTCCAGTTGGTTTCTAGACAGGAGAAGAACATGTAAGATGAGTTTCTTTGAAAAAGCCAGCCCTTCAATTTCATTCAAGAAAACAGGCAAAGACCTGCTCTTTCACACAGTAAAATATGCAGGGTATTATCGAAGGAGCTTTGTAGAAAGCCTGGGAAAGCCCAGGCAGCTCCAGGATCAAGGAATTCAGTACAAGCAGTAATGTACAGCACACTGATAGATACTGAAGGATACCTGCAGGATTATACTGCTCTCAGGAACCAAGTTCACTTAGGTGTTTGGCTGTGTCAGACCCACAGTTTACAACAGAGCTAATCAATAAATTCAAGATACTAATCCTGTCAGGTGTTCTTTACATGAACTGTGCTGTAGGGAAAAATGTCAGAAACCCTGTATTCTCTCCTGTTTGCATCCAGTTAATACTTTTTTAGGAAAAAAGAAGTCAGATTTGGACTTCAGTTTTTGCTTTTCTGTATTTACTCTGCATAGCTAGTTATGCATTAAATAACTACTTGAGAATTTAAGATTTGAAGACTGAAGTAAAAAAATACTTAAAAAGGTAAGATGGTATTGAGTTTTAACCTAAACTTTTAGGGAATAACAAAGGAACAAAGTCAGAAGACAGACAAAATATACCAAGGCCCATCTTAAAACTGTAGTTTCCCATTAGCTTTCCTGACTCAGGTATCATTTTAGGAGAGTTTTAAGTTCTGTAACTTAACAGATCAGGTATTGTCCTTACTGAGCAGGGGTCTGGCCAGCTCACACC
The DNA here is from genome assembly GCA_013397865.1 of Struthidea cinerea. NCBI lineage: Eukaryota > Metazoa > Chordata > Aves > Passeriformes > Corcoracidae > Struthidea > Struthidea cinerea. The sequence goes on from VZTI01000412.1 coordinate 891,033, forward strand.
CTCAGGAAAGGCTTTACACCAACACACATGCAAGGACTGAGAAACTTTAGTTACTGAGAAGTGAATTCATTTCTGAAGCGAGACAGAAGAGCCAAAGGCCAAGAAAAACAAACAAAACAAGATGATACTACATAGCATGGAGGCTTTGTGCAAGTCTCAACATCCCCTTCTGAAAACAAAACTTCACATAAACTAAATATATTTAAAATTAAAACAGCCTCATATCTAGATAAACCGATCAACAGCTATTTTAATTTCTGTGATTTCTTCTTCCAAAACTACAATACAAAATCTCATGGAATTACTAGAAAAGGGCCAACTGAAAGCACAGCACTTTGACTTCCTATTCTCCAGAGCCAGAATACAGAAATAGTATGTGACACACCTACCTTTAATCTGACAAAGTTTATTAATTTAATGTATCCATAAAAATCGAGTCCTGAGAGGAAAAAAAAAAAGGGAGAGAGCATTTGTATCACAGAAAAGCACACATGTTGTACAATTAGGTGAATACTAATTACATGTTCAATTGGTTATTGGTTCAAACTTCCCCTTGGGGTGTACATCACTGTCTAGAGAAGTCTTCCTATCTTAAGTTTGCCATCCATGTTTTTCTCCTCCTTAGGACTAAATCAAGAAATCCTCACCCTCAGGACAAATACAGTTGCCACAAATTAAGAATGGAACACATTCAAACGGGGACTATGAACAGGGATTTCGTTCATTTGGCAAGCAAGTACATCAGGACAGCCACTCTTTTATCGCCTTCTAGCTCCCTGATATTTTAGGCTCTTGTGCTCCCCTGTTCATATTCTTAGCTTTCTGCTTAAGAGAATGTAAACTGATGTTATGCATCAAGAATACCTACCAATATTGATTTAAAATTGCCACCTTGGCAAAAGTAATAGCGGTCCAACTGTGTTCTCTCCCCAGGAACAGCAAGGATAAACCCAAAATACTTTTCCCTGGATTTTAGACAGAAAACAGACTAGACCAGATCTTACAATATATAATGACAGCTTCAAGTGAAAGCCTAGCTTAAGCTTGACTGGAAAGAATTAAACAGACACGGGAGGGTATGCCTTCCTGTGATCACCTGAGGGACACAAGCCACGGGGCTCTGCTAAATACGGAGCCCAACAACAGCAGCACTGCTCAGGCAAGAGCTCCCAGCAGATCAGATCAGATCAATCATAACAGACCAGATCAATCAGGTAGTGTCTGGCTCAGGTCCATCAAGCAGGCAGTGAGGAATCAGTACAAGCCAGAGATCACTCTTACTTTTGTCACCAGCTGAGAGCTGTACCAGTAGAAAAAGCATACAGGAAGCAGCCAGCATAAAGAAAATGTATAAGCATTTTTTCACAATAGCTCATCTTATCCAATCTTGGAAGCTTCAGCTGTGAACCAGGAGATCAGTTAGAAACCAATTAATATTTGCCTTTTATTTTAAATGAGATACTCATACAAAAACGGAAATGACAAGTAATGAAAAAAACTTACCGTGTTTCTGGATCACACCACTAACATCAAACTGATGCTCTGTTTTGCAGTGGGAGAACACAGCTTCAGCAGAACTAAACAACCTGTAAATAACAAACTGTTAAATATGCAATATTGACACATTAAGTTCTAACTTATTAGTGCTATATGCTGTGTTCTGACTTACTGGGCAATTTAGAACACATTTCCTGCCTTTGAGAAAGGATGACCAGGCACTGGCTTACATGCCTCACATAGAAGCTTTTACCTTGTTTATCAAACATTTTGAAACAAAAGCCAATGAACACAAAAATTTTGTTCGACAAAAGCACAGATCCTATTAACTTCCAAACACTCCTTGAGAGCAAAGACTACGTTAAACCTTAAGTCTAAAAACCACACCAACACAAGGTGGGTGGGGCAGCTTGATCTGCTGCATCGAAATAAAAACTCTCATCTCGATACTGGCGATGGAGAAAAAATGAAAAAAAAAAAAAATAGAGAAAATCCTCCACACTGCTTCAGCACGAGGGAAGGGGATTACCTTCTTTCCACGTTCTTCCCTCCTTCAGTCTGAATCTAACACACCTTTGGCTCCACAGAGGCCGTGTAAGCGATCGACAAGCTACAGAGCGAGGCTACAAACTAGGAATTCATGATCCCCTCCCGCGGGCCCAGCCCGGGCGCTCGCAGCGCAGCGCACCCAGCGCAGCGCGCTCCTCACGAGGCCCCGGCGCCCG
>VZTI01000412.1:893304-907915 GCA_013397865.1 Struthidea cinerea
AGCCTCCGGCCGCGGGTCCCGGGCTGAGGGGCGCGCCCGGCGCCATCTTGCGGGAGAGAGGGGCAGCGGGAGAGAGGGGCAGCGGGACGGCGGGAGAGAGGGGCAGCGGGGCAATGGGAGAGAGGGGCAGCGTGGCAATGGGAGAGAGGGGCAGCGTGGCGGCGGGGCAGCGGGACAGCGGGGCGGAGGGACAGCGGGACAGCGGGACAGCGGGGCAGCGGGACGGCGGGAGGGAGGGGCAGCGGGACCGTCCCTCGGCCATCCCCCGGCACGGGAGGGTGTTCCCCGTTTCAGCGCCGAGCACGAATCCCGCCGTCCGCGCTTGGCAGGCGCCCGGCTTTTTGTGTCTCGCAAACGGCGCGGCTGCGATGGGAGAGCTAAAGGGATCAGCACGCGCTTTTAAATGTCAGCTTTTAAAGAAAGTTTAGCGACAGACAGAACAGCGTTGTCACAGAAGCAGTTAGGTTGAAAAAACCTCTGAGGTCATCGAGTCCGACCTGTGACAGAATGCCACCTTGTCAACCAGACTTGTCAGCAAGACTCGGATTCATTACGCGGTGTGCAATAAGCCAATAATGCATACTCGAGAGATGTTGATTATTTATTTCAGAATTGCACAAGCCTGGGTGCTCTGTGGTATTCCACAAATAAAACACACAAACTATCAGAATTTTTGTACTATTTATATATTTCAGCAAAGGAATTAGTGTTCATTGGCTACAAGTTACATAGTTCTCTTATTAATTAGTATTCTATCTTCTGTTGGTTAATGATTCTCTTCCTCCTCATATTAATTAGGCTGTGTGCTCCGTCTTTATTTGAATTGGTGGTTTCTTGGGTTGGTGCTGTGAGTCCATGGCTGTGATCTTCCCCTTCTGGAATTACCTTTTACCCAGCTGGAACTGATTTCAGCACAATTGCTGAGTTGTCTTTATTAGTTTCTTCCTTATCTTGGGGGTTCTGCCAAATGTCCTTATGGCCCATAAATTCTGCATTCTTTGTGTCCACCATCTGGAGTACGTCCTTCTTCCCAAGCCTTATTAACCTTCCCCCAGGTCTGAGATCACTGAAGCATATCCAGCCCTAAACCTTAACAAGGTAATTTTACCAACAAGTAATTTGTTTTTCTAACACCCGGAGATCACTTAGAACTAAGTGGCTCTCCGTTTCATGAATTAGATGTCCCTTCTTGTTGATTAGGCTTGAAGGTATGCAAAGATCAAACATTATAGAACATCCTTTCTTAAGAAAATTGTACATATTCCACATTTTGCAACAAGACCATGGCACTAAGTGCTTTGTCAGTCTTTCCTTAAATGCCTCCAGGGACAGTGACTCCACCACCTCCCTGGGCAACCCATTCCGATGTCTAATCACCGTTTCTGTGAAGACATTCTTCCTAATGTCCATTATAGCTGAGACCGCATTCAAATGCAGAAGCTAAAAAGTAGTTAAAAAATTATTTATAAAACCAAAGCTTGAGGATCATCACTTGAAGAACATAGTGCCTGATATTCTGGTTAGGTTACTGAAGCGCTGTCATTTTCTCTGTATTTTGTGCCTGACAGAAACACACATCTCTTTAGAACCAAACAGTGCTGGTTCCCACGGTTCTCCTAAGCAGGATGTGGTGGGGGAAATGTCAAAGCTGGAATTTTTACAATTTGTACCCTCAAAGTGTCTAAGTTCATATCTGTACTACTATGAATGTTTCCACAAATAATGAAATTACTATTTCACCTGGAACCTGACTACCTTATATAATGGCAGGAGCAAAGATACGCTGTGCATCCTGCTGGAACTGCTCCGAGTCAGGTGGATAAATACTGTGTTTGTGTGGTGGTTATTCCCTAATGTGAAATACTTAAGAAATCTCCCATATCTCATGGCTGCTGTTGGTCAGCTGAGCCTCCCTAGGCATCACACATTTTTATATGACATCTTCTACTTTTGGATCAAATTGTTTTCCTTGAGTAGGTTAAAAAGTTAGTGAAGTTTGCAGGCCTCTGCGTTGCACTTTGGTTCAGGAGATCGAACCCACCCTTTAAAAGCTGATTTGCCAAACTCCCCCACTTACTATGCTTTGGTCCTCAGCGTGGTCACATCATGCATCAAATGGGTTCCTTTTTCAAAAGAAACTACCAGGCTGCTCCAGAACTGCAGTCACAGGAACAAACTACAGCTGCTAGTCTGAAATTAAAATCTTGGAGGTACCAGGCCCTGGATTTTCAGCACCACGTGTTTTGCTACGCTTGTGCCACACTACGCACCAGGTCAGACATGGCGATAGGTTCCTCCCTTTCCACCTTGTTTTTCATAAGAAGCTAATCTACATGACACGTATATTAAGTAAGTTTGCTGACAACACCGAACTGGGAGGAGCTATCAACTCCCTTGAGGGCAGAGAGGCCCTGCAGAGAGACCTTGAGAAATCAGAGAACTGGGCAATCACTAATTGTGTGGAGTTTAACACGGCAAAGTGCCAGATTCCGCACTGGGGATGGGGCAGGCCTGGCTGTGCGTATAGACTGGGGAGTGAGAGGCTGGAGAGCAGCGCTGCAGGAAGGGACCTGGGGGTTCTGGTTAATGGAAAGTTGAATGTGAGTCAGCAGTGCCCTGGTGCCAGGAGGGCCAACCCTGTCCTGGGGTGCATCAGGCGCAGCATCGCCAGCCGGGCGAGGGAGGGATTGTCCTGCTCTGCTCTGAGCTGGAGCAGCCTCACCTCAAGTGCTGGGGCAGTTTTGGGTGCCACAATGTAAGACATTAAGTTGTTAGAGAATGTCCAAAGGAGGGCCATGAGAATGATAAAGGGTCCGGAGGGGAAGCCGTGTGAGGAGCAGATGAGATCACTTGGTCTGTTCAGCCTGGGGGAGACTGAGGGGAGACCTCATTGCAGTTCAGACTTCCTCACGAGGGAACAGGACTCAACGAAGCAGCATGAAACTGAGTCAGGGGAGGTTTAGGTTGGATATCAGGAAAATGTCCTTTACCCAGAGCGTGGTTGGGCACTGGAACAGGCTCCCCACGGCAGTGATCACAGCACGAAGCCTGGCAGAGCTGAAGAAGTATTTGGACAGTGCTCTCAGACACATGGTGTGATTCTTGGGATAATCTGCACAGGACCAGGAGTTGGACTCAATGATCCTGATGGATCCCTTCCAATTCAGAATTCTGTGATTCTACGATATTTATGTTACAAAGGCTGAGCCTGCAACAGCAGTCGATATGTAGCTCTCAATGTAAGTGAAGGTACCAAGTGTTTGTTAATACATTATAATCGCTGCTCAACAGAGTGACCATCAGCATTATTGTCATGTTTGCAGCTTTTGGTCATTTGTAGAGGGGTGGAACCAAGCATCAGATTGTCATCTCATTTTTACAATGCAAATTCAGTAGTGTTTGTCAAGTATAAAAACAAATAGATTTGAATTGATTGGTAACAAATAAAAAAAAATGGAGTGGGATGCAGAATTCAAGAATGAACATGAAAGTCTGGATTACAATCCCTGATCTCTCAGCTGTACTTGTGTATCTCTCCCACGTACCATAATTTTCCCTCTCACCCTCCTACCTCTCAAAGCTAACAAAGACTTTTAAGTGTGGTACTACTTAAACAGATTAGGCTTGCTTAGTTATGGGCAAATCCAGAGGGACATGAAAGACCTAAATTTGGAAACTGGTTTTAGGTAAAACCAGAATGCCAGGTTTGAAAAAGGGTCTAAGAGCTACTAAGTCAGACTCCTTCACAAATTTTGTCCTGTACTTTTTTAAAATCCTATATCCATTCAGACTTACTTCTACAGGTGTGAGAAGATACCACCAATTTTGCAAACACTCCTTAGTGGTGTGAACCAAGTGCTTCTCATGGAATTTCTTTCCTTACGTAGCAATTAAAGTACTACTCAATGAATTAGAATTAGTGCAAAATGCTGGCAAAGTGCTGCATTCCTGTAGTGTACAGAGGAAATCTACCCAAGCCAGATACTTCTACCTTATGCCCCCTAAGTAGGATCCGATCCCACGAAAGAAACAGAAGTGATGCAGAATGATAAAACATAGTTTCCCTCTGCTCTTGCTCAAGCAGCTAGGAGCAGAAATAGATTTAACAGGCGGTGCTCTGTCAGTAGCACCCAGGCTGATAGCAGCAAAAGCAGAAACAGCAGCTTCTTTGTGTTTTACTGAAATTCTCCTCTCCCCCCCTCCCGCCCCCGAGGGGCAAGGGGTCACTGATTGCATAGTCTCTGCTCCATTGCACACCCTCAGCTATTGTTGAGTCCCCTCAGAGAGCACAGACCGAATGTGCCACGCAGCCTTGTAACTGAGCCTTCTTTTTTATTGTTGTGTGAATTAAGATTCACAATAAATGTAAAGCACCTGTTCATTTGGGTCGCTGTATGTAACACGTTGGGTGAGGACTGTATGAAATCTGCAGAAGAAATGTGTAACTTACACTGGTACCTCGTGAAATATGATCATCTTTGTTACAATCTCCTAATCCTTGTAAAGGGATTTGCATGGTACAGGAAGATTTACAATGTAATGGATTACTATTTCATAATCTGGGCCAAGGGGAAGAAACTTCAAATACTTACTGGGTTTTTTTACTGCATTTCAGACTTTTTCCCAATTCTGGAAACACAGCGCTGGGGAGACTGCTGGAGGGTGTTCACACACAAAATACGGTATCAACGTATCACTTGTGGGCTTTGTTTCATCTGGATTTCTAAGCATGTGTAACTTTATTCTCTACCTGCGTCATATTTTATGGCCCTGGTGCTTGTCATTATTCAAAAGCAAAGAAAGTAGGTTAATAGAAATTGTGTAGGAAAAAAAAGTATTTTTAACAAACTATTATTAAATGGCTATGACTTTACCCTGTGTAAAATATATTAGAAAGAAAAGAGAGAGCAGATTTTTAAAAATTTGTATTAACAAACCAAATTACTTCTTAGTTGTGTAGTCAGAGTTGTGTTTTTTACATTTTAACCACTCAAGGTCACCAACAGAACAGACAACTGCACACAACCATGAAGCTCAAAACTGAAGACAATTTTTCAAAAATATTTTCTATCCAGAAAGTCCAAACTCTCCAAAATTTTACACTACTATCCTTGGATACTAAAGCCAGTCTGCTACATGTAAGTGCCAAGAATGACACTCCCAAAACCAAATATGCTTCTATTCAGTCCTCCCACCCCAGTTTGTCCTGTTTTTATTAATTTAGTGATAGAAACTCTCCATAGCAAACAGTCTAAAAACAGATAGTGGCTTTTTCATTGAGCCTTTGAGATGTGTAGAGATGAACAGGTTCTCACAAAGCTGTCACTTCCCCACAGCAATGGAAAGCACAGCTCCAGCGGCCTTAGGAGCAACAGAAAGAGGTATAGAAACCTCACCTTTTGCAGAATGGTATCACTGCAAGTAAAACATCATTAATGACAGGCAGCTCTTTACCCCTTTATTGCACTCACAGCCAAAGGATGAATTTAGACTCTGTTAAAATAATAAAAGCTTGGAAAGCTTTAAATGAAGTATAAATCAGAAAATATGAGTGCCAGTTTGTATGCAGAGGGAATGAGCTGTAGTCAAAAGGTATTTTTTATTCCTGTCATCAGGAAAAGTTAGTAGTATTGAAAGCAGAATTCTGAATTTAAATGTTCAGTCAGTTCAAAAGTTTCATAAAATGATGGCCATATTCCCCTTAGTATACTAAGATAACTGACTGAGGTTTTTTTTTATCTGGGCAAAGCCCAGCAGACCCTTTGTAGGGCTCACCCTCAAAGCAGGGTTAGGCTTAAAAATGAGAGAAAGTAAGCCTAGATCTGGGGCTGAAGTGGGGCTGGAAAGGGCTGCCAAATGAGAGTATGGGCTGCAAAACAAAACTGTCATCTGGGCAGGGGCAGGTTTTGGGTCCTTGGGTTTTTGGTTTTGGTTTTTCTTTGGGAGCGTGGGGAAGGGGGTGTTATTTACTTTGGGGATTTGGGGTTGTTGTTGTTGTTGTTTAGTTTCTAACAAAAATCCACCCTGGCACTAGGATTAGGGTTATGTTACAAAGTCTGGGACTCAGTATGTTACACACACCCACAGACACACACACACATTTATACTTCTACAGAAGTGCCTCCATGAAGTGTGCATTGGGGAGCAGCTTGAGGAAAATGGGATGGTTTCAGATGCTATGGGTCACTGGAATCCAACTGACATCTCTCCAAAGAGGTAATGTTAAAAAAATAATTAGATGCTTAGAATCTTAGAAAATCACTGATCTTCAGAGTTGCATTGACTGTTTATGTGCAAAGGGTAAATGCAGATAAAAGATTTCATAAGCACCATGAGGATAAACCAGAGTTCACAGAGAAAGCAGCTGTAAGCATTTCAAACTTTTCTGTCTCATAATACCTTGTGTTTCTGCAGGGAACATGTCTGTTTTCTGCAGGGAAAAAATACCTGAACTTAGAGTAAATGATTGTACAGAAAAACGACAAGAAATATCCCATCCCTGCTTGAAAATAATAGCAGTAAAATAAAGCATTTATCTTAGACCACATCTTTACCATGAAAATATATGATCTTTATTCATCCACAGTAAGAAAACAAGCGAAGACAGGTGGCATTCTTGTCAGCTTTCAGGTCAAACTAGCAGAACTGGGAGGGCTATGCATTAAAAACAAACCCCTGAAAGCAACTATTTGGTACTTAGGGGTTTTTTTACAGTATCTGCAAGATGCTTAGTGTCACAAGAGTGGATGTCAGGCATTTAGCAAACTCGGGAAGAAAATAAGTAGATGAGTACCTGGAAAAAAAACCCCTTCTTGTGCAGGGATGAGCATCTGCAAGGTTACGTCCACCAAAACTGACCAAAGAGTGGAATCTTGATGTGTGCCAGAAAAAAGAAAGGATAAAATTGTTTGAGCTTGAAATTTAGAAATCAAAAATGAAAGGAGCATTAGGATATGTGTGCATAGCTATGTAAGGAACTGAGTGCTTAGTGCCTGGGTTTCCAAAGACTTAATAAGAACAGAAATGAAATGCAAGCAGAGGAAAACTGAAATTTTGTAGATTATGGGAGAATAGGGACCAACAGAAGCCGGTCACATTTCTCGTGTCTATTACACTTGCAGTGAAAATTATTTACCTGAGTGTGCACTGGATCACAGCTCATCCCAATATCTCTATTTTGACAGATGTAACAAAAATACAAGTATTTATTTATGCAGCTTCACGTTCCCTAAGTTGTGATTGCCTCAGAAGAATGAGGAACAACACTGATGATCATGGGCAGCAAAAAACAAGTCAGAGAAAGAAGCAATCAGAAAGTAGAATCAGACACGATACCACATCTGTTTACCCTGCTTTTCTCACGAAATTATTTTTACTTTTGCAACAAAGATGGAAGGTGGTGCTTATTCATCATGTTGCATTTTTCATAAACAAATTTTGTAGTTAACTGGGATGAATTCAGTTAATTGCTTCCAGCAAAGGATGTACTATTTTACTTTTGTTTCTATGTCTAGAAAACCAGAGTTACTTTTACAATGATTGTGACAACACACAGATTTGGAATATTTCAGGAGTTCAAGATCTTGAAAGATTCATTGCAACGGTTCAGTTAAATCTTCGTAGAGGAACTATAAACACAGGATTTTTTTTCATGTTATTACTATTGAAAAGACAGTTCCTAGCTCTTGCTGTAAACTTTTAGTGAAAACTTTGCAGGAGAAGATATAAGACAGCTTGGGAAAATTATTTTCTCAGAGACAATCTGGATACCTCAAAGATTTTTACACCCAGAGGTGTAAAGAATGGAGGAAGGAGGAAAAAGAATTTCTTACCCTGCACAAAAAATGTAAGTAAACAATAGCAAAATGTAAATGTGTTATCAAAGCATTTTTAGAGCAGGTAAACTAAAATACTATGAGTCTAACAAGAAATCATTAGGTAGCATTAGGCTAGTGTTTCCATTTTTGTGCCAGCTTGTTTCAGGTTCTCTCAGTCTAGATTTTTGTTGACAGATTTAAGCCTCATTTTCAGTTCATTTCACTGAAAAAGACCCTCCTAACATAAAAATGGAAATATGCTTCAGTAAAACTGCAAATTTTCCTGATAAATATTAATTCCTGCTTCTTTAAAAGGTGCTTATTTGAGGTATTATGAGTAGTAGCTGTGTGTTAAATCTCCCATTCTTTGTACCAGCTTCTTTAAAAAAAAAAAAAAATAACCCAGCCAATGAAAAGTGCCTAGACTGACGCTGTCTCCCTCAGTTAATCCAAGGCCAGTAGAGGGATAATTTGATTAAACTGAGACCCTAATTTATTTAGCTTTAGTTCTGGATCAACCTCTTCTTAATAGAGTGCTGTCGTCTCCAATTGTTTGATGAAAATTAAAGTGACATAAATACCATGGGACTTTTTCAATCTGATTAGTCAGCTAACTTGCATCAATACTACCCCAGCCATCAGGCGCTGGCGTCCTTCCTTTCACCAGCCTTACTAACAACTGACAAGTTCTCCTTGAAGACTGGGCACCCACGCTGCCACTCAGACCCCCACACTTAACCCATCATCCGTCCTCAATGGGTCTTGTTTGACAAGGTGCCCACACCTTTTTCCATTGCTGTTCATCAGACAAAGCTAAATATTGTTTTATTAGCAATCAATAGCCTGTTAATCCCAAACGATTTCACAAATCCACTGAGCTCTCAAGCTGATTAAAAACGTTTGGTTTTTTTTTTTTTTTTTTAAGCTGCTAAATTTCAGATGGATTTTCTCCTCTCCTCCCAACCCTCACACTCTGATATGGCACATTGTAGCTGGTAAGCAAAGCCACAAAAGCGAAAGGGGTCTGTTGTCTTTAATGTTGCCTTTAAGTAGACATTTGCAAATGCCGAAGTTTCACAGTTTAAACATGAGCAAACCTATGCCACCAAACCCTCGGCACATTTACTGGCTCCTCCACTTTCAATCCATCAGTTTGAAACTTAAGAATACAAGAGCTCCTAAGCCTTCCCTTTTCTTTTAACAGCAATATGGTAAATTCTTGCTTATTCTGTAGGCTGGGGCACTAAAGAGTGAGAGAAGTAAGCTTCTTTGATTTACAATATATAAAATGCTAACCAAGCAGCTGTTGCACTGTTGAACCATATTGAATTCACCTGCAAGCCGCAGACACAGGCTAGGGTGATACCTGTGTTTGCTTTGGTGGGTCACCCATAGATCTTCCGTGAGGCACAAGGGGAAGAGCATTACAAACACAATTCCTTTTGGATTTACCCATCCTCACTCACTGTCTGCCTGCCTTTGCCCTGGAGATGTTGATTGTGAGACCTGGTAATACAATGGCAATTTACTTAGCTGGTGCAGGATAGTTCAAGGTGAAGGCAGACAGGCAGTGTTGACAGGCACACCGTGAGCCTCTGAAGCACCTAGGGACACAATGCTGACTTGGTGAGCTGGCTTTGCAAGTCTGGGTTTTGCTCTTCCTATCCCTTCTGAATTGTTCCTGTGGATGTGCCCATCTGCAACAGCAAGGGAGGAAGGGTTTGTGGGCAAGCCGATGCCTCAGCAGTGTTGCACACATCCTGCCTGAAACAAGTCTTGAAATGGGTGGTCTTGACTCTTCAGTACAAGACAGTTAACTCTAGGAAAAGTTCTTGTTGACACTGAAGGAGTTAACTAAAAATGAACTAACACACATTTTATGCTTCTTGCGCAGGGACTTAACATACCCAAACAGTGTTTTAAGTAGAAGGGGAAAAGTTATTTCAGCTGATACAATCCTCTGGGAAGTCTGTTGAAACAAGACATAGATTTACTAAGTCATCAGCCTTGAGAACAGGGTCCTAGTTCTGAAACAGACTGTAAAGTCTCAGAGGCAACATTTCAAGTCAGTAACTTCCAAAAGTCAGCACAATTACTGTGAGCATATCTGCTTGGAGAGTACTGTTAAAATAGCTCTGAATTTAGCCGTTGAGTAACGGTTTCAAATGATTCTTCCATATAAGCTCAGGTCTTTTACAGGTTCTTCTCAAACTCTTCTTTCAGCAACTTTTTCTGTTAGGACAAATATCTCTCCTATCGAAAATACTCATCAAAACAGTGGAACATAATGACAAAAAAAGCCCCAAAACACCTACTCATAATTTTCAAAAGAGGTTGACATGTTAAATCTCAGATATTTTAAATGGAACATGTAACTTTCTGCCAACCTACATAAAGCAGCAACTGTTTGTTACTCTCTCTTTGGCTAATGTGCATGACCCTGTAGCATTTGCCAGTGGTAAAAAAGAGCCACAAATGTTGAAGAATGTTTTTCAGTTTTGTATTTTTAACAATAGGAATTAACAGGAAACAATACTAAAATCAATACTCACTCAAGTAAGTATTTACTGTGGTTTACAATTCCTCTCCAAATCCTCTGTTTCTAAGGTCAGTGATGGTAACTTTAGAAAATGATTGCTGATTGAAGATCTGAACAACTGTACTGCTCTTGAATTCCAGGATAAAGCAACACGTATTTTGTGTCAGGCTGCCTGTTCTGCACAGCAACTATCATGTTATTTTTATTTTGAAATTTTAATTATATCTGCAGATGTTCTTCCGTGCAATAGCCTGCGCTGTTTGAAGCAGAAAAAGAGTTTACTCCTTGTTCATAGAATTATTTTTGTGTAATAACAGGGGGAAAACGCCATTGATACCTTAATCTTCATCTAGGTATTCTGTAAAGATTATTTGAACATCTAAAAACACATAGGGAATGAAACCTGAAACATTTTCTTTGACAGGGCAGTAAGAAACACACCATCATCATAAAGAGGTGGTCAGGACTGGAAATTAGGGAGAGCTCTTGCTCTGTGGGCTCTGGGCATATCCAGACTGCAGCAGTCTCTGCAAGCCAGCTCAGGTATTGAAAGCAGTCTATCCAAGTCAGCGTGAAACTCCACACTCTTTTATTTACCATGGACAGAAAGCTTTTCAGTTCAGAGTACTTGTCTTGAAAGTTCCTTAATGTTTTGCTTTTAATGCACTGCTTTTTATAGGAAAAACTAGTAAATAATTGAAGTTACTCGGGAAAGCATAAGATACACTTTTTCTGTCTAATCTACATTAATGTGAAGTTACAACCTCAACTGTATGTCAAGACTGCAGTGGCTTCATCTACCAAAGCATTTTCTTTTGTGTTGGAGCAGCACTATAGGTTTGAAGTGATCCCATTTCTGGTTTGCCCTTTGGATCTGCAGACCCCTGTTGGTAGATGCACACTGGATTCTTTTCAGAAGAGAGTAAGCCAGAGTCTCCACTCCAGGTGCACACCAGGTTTGCTCTGCAGCAGAACTGAGCTCTGAACTGCTTGTTTAGACTGCTTCAAACCACAAGTGTGGTGCAGATGGTGAATCCAGGGCACGAGACTAAATCTGATCTGGATTATAAACCCCTTGATCTTAAAATCATAGAACGGTTTGGGTTAGAAGGGTTCTCCAAAGATCATCCAGTCAAACCCGTCTGTAATGAGCAGGAACATCTTCAACTAGACCAGGTTGCTCAGAGCCCCATCCAACCTGGCCTTGGTGTTTCCAGGGATGGGGCATCTACAGCTTCTCCAGGCAGCCTGTTCCAGTGTTCACCACGCCCATCATAAAACATTTCTTCCTTTTACCTGGTCTGAATCTGCCCTCTTTTATTTAAAACCATCACACTTTGTCCTATCACTACAGGCCCCAGTAAAAAGCCTGTCCCCGTCTTTCTTATAAGGCCCCTTTAAATATAGAAAGACCAAACTTATTGTGCTGTAGATGTAAGAATTTCAGCATCTCTTGCTTGTGTTCATTGATCTGCTCCTAAGACACCCTGTAAACATAATATTTTTTGCAGTCACACTGAGCAAGCCGTTATTCCAGAGTTCTTCCCCACAGGAATAATCCCTGTGTGATGCTGGCGCGTTTTTACAAAGCTGAGGTCACTTGTTTACTGGAACTGGCAGCCAAATCCTACAGCTGAAAGCTGAGGCAGTTGCTTAAGCAGCTGTTGTCCAAGATACATGAGCAGCAAGGACATTTCCTGCTTTGCTCAAGTTCTCCAAACCACTGGTTCATTTCTCTGGTGGCATTCAGGGCATGCTGGAGATGACAGTTATGCAGTTTTGCTATTAATTGATCAGGCACGGTTTTGGGTAGTAATAACTTGGTTTCTTTAATGACCATATTTGCATGCTGAAATTCTGTCTTCTGAACTTCAAAGCCCCAGAACTGAATAACTGTCAGAGTAGCCTGAGACTAGACATCTAGATCCAGATCCAGGGTAGAATTAGAGCCAACAGCCAATAGCCAAACAATTTCATCTGGATGTACAGTAATTCAATAAAATTAAGATTGAGTCTGGGTGGTTTATTTTGACTTTCAGCTTCCATGCTTAGAAATACCTGACAATAAATGATTCTTCTATCAATATTATTTTCATTTTTGTTCCCCCCAAAAAATCTGTGATTGCAAAAATGTGAAAGATGCTGTCTTCAGGAAACTTCAAAAAATGACAATTGCCACTTTTATGTTACCATTACGGTAAAACTGGAGCAACCCTACTGAACTAATACTTTGCTATGTTACCCCAAGTCTGTCCTCCCCAGGAGCTGTCCTGATTATCCCTTATCAGCCACAGTGGATAAAGTTGTGTTTGGTCTCCTGTTTCCTGCTTTCCTTGCTTGCATGCTTTATTTTTGTTCTGTTAGGTGCAGGTGTCACTGCTTGCCCTTGAAGAACTGACTCATTTTGAGGAGACATTACCAAAATATACCAGCATAATAGAGGGAGGAAGGCTTGACCCAATATGTGGTTTGGGGTCTTTAAATGAGAGACTGCATAACCCTTCAGGGAACCCCTGATTTGTATAACCCCTGAGTTGTATAAAGCACTCTGTAACAAGCAACAACTTTCATAGAATCACAGAATGCTTTGGGTTGGAAGGGACATTAACGTTCATCTCACTCCAAGCCCCCCTGCCATGAGCAGGGACACCTTTCACTATCCCAGGTTGCTCAAAGCCCAAGACAACCTGGTCTTGGACGCTTCCAGGGATGGGGCAGCCAGAGCTTCTCTGGGCAACCTGTGCCAGTGTAACTTTGTGTATATTTACATAGATTTTCCCATTCTGCCTAATTGCTCTTGCAGGCCACTCTGGTTCCTTTTAAATGCACTGACTCATTTTAAAATGAGCTGCTCTTCTTATTCCGAGGCTTTCATGAAAAGATTGCTCTAGAGCCTGTTTTTATAATGCTCAGGAGCCATTTTATTTCTAGCATAGCTATTGGATGGAGCTGCCGTGCTGGTGTGGAGCTGGGGGCCAGGACCAGTCACATCCTCTCCAGGAGCCTGCAAGCCAACCCTGCTGCAAGCAGGATGAGGGAGGGGAAGGGGAATGGTTTTAAAGAAGGAGGGATATAAGGAGAACATTTTTTACAATGAGCGTAGTAAAACACTGGAACAGGTTGCCCAGAAACATCCCTGGAAACATTCAAGACCGGGTTGGACGGGTCTTGGAGCAACCTGGTGTAATGCAAAGTGTCCCTGCCTGTGGCAGGGGGGTTGGACCAGGTGATGTCCTGAAGGTCCCTTCCAACCCAAACCATTCTGTAATTCTGTAAGGGGCTGCTGGAACACCCCCCATCCAGCCAGCCCACCCGGCCATGACCTAGGGATGCTCTGTGCCACCCCGCAGTTTGTGTGCCAGGCCCTCAGGGCCAGGCTCTGGGCTGTCCCCTGTAGCTGTACTTGGCACAGCCGGAGCTGCCAGAGTGCCTTGGCTCAGCCCTGAGGGCTGTGGTTGCCAGCTCCAGCAGCTCACGGCTGCATGCCCATCTTTGTGTTGTACATCCTGGTTGTGTCGTGAGCCCTTCTTTTCTGCTTTCCAGGAATTTCTGAGTTGCCTAACCCAGCATTTCGGGTGGTGATGAGAAATAACTGGGCAACCTCCATCTGCGTTAGGAGCTTTTTAGTGCTGGATGTGTTGTCAGTGATGGCTTTGGAATCCGAACAGCTACAGGATGGTCTTCAGAACTGCTGAGGTCTTTACACAAGACTTCACCGGAGCCTGAACTGGTTGCCTGTAGAAGCAGAGCATCCTGCAAAACTTCCACAATGTTCAGGCAAGGAATGCATAGTTGGAAAAAACACTCCAAATGTTTTGGACTGTCCAATTGTCTGTATGTTCTGGGTGAACCTGAGAGCAGAACCTGCTCCCAGCAGGCAAAATCAGTTCGGTTCTGTGCTCTTCTAAGTAGGCGGGCACGGGAATAATTGTGTTCCTTTTGTTTCTCATTCATGGCATTAAACGAGGCGCTTCCTTTGCACCGGGGATGTTTCACGACACTTTTTCCTGTTCCGCTGTGAACGCAGGAGGGCAGTGCAGTTCCAGTTTGGAATCAAACATCTCTGGAGCAGATGGTCTTAAGCAAAGCTCAGCCCAAGTCCAAGTAAAGCCTCCAGTTCCACTTAAAGGAGTTTCTAATCTTTCCTTCATTGCTTCACTTGACAACCCACCTGTAGATGGACTTTTTAAAATAAATTCTCTTCCCCAACCTTTGCATGAGCAGCAAATAAATGTGCTGCCAAAGATGGCGGGGG
>VZTI01000412.1:907991-935491 GCA_013397865.1 Struthidea cinerea
GGGGGGGGAGAACAGAAGCGGGGAGGAGGAGAAAAAGGGGGAAGAGAGGAGGGGAAGGGGAAGAAGGGAAGGAGAAGGGGGGAGGAAAAGGGGGAGTCTGAGATGGGTTTAAGATTAAAATGAAATAAATGAAGTTGTTGTTGCATTTATCTGTACCACACATAAACAAGCTGCTGGACTGAAAGGCATCAAAAATGTCGAGTCAGGTACACTTCTAAGAATACCTCAGAAATTGTACTTGCAGTATAAACAGTAGCTGCATGGTTTTAAAACATGTGAAATAGGTAAAGGAAATAAAAAAAAATATGTGGAAACTCTGGCAGATTTGGTCGGATTCCTTCTGGTGGGTCACAGCCTCTTCATTTGAATTTCCTCTGTAAAATGGATTTCCACTGCCACATTCTGTTTCTTTCACTGTATTCATTTCACAGTGGTTCTTCCAACGAGATTCCCTAGTGAAAAGACATTTTGCAAAGTAAATTACTAATACCACCAAAACAAAATAATCACTGAAGTAAATGAATGGTTTGGTACAATAAAGATTGCCCTGTTTGGTGCAATAATTTGGGGCTTTATGCCTTTTTTTTCCCCATAACACATTGAAGCAAAGCCAGCTCTTTTGAACAGAAGTCTGTTGTTAGCAGGATGCTGACTTTAACCAGGCTCTTACCTTGTGCAGAACCTCAGGTGTGGATCCCATCACAAACCCCAGGGCTAAGAACCACGAGAACATGTGGCCACGTGAGATGGGTGATGTTTTACCAGCAGGGCCACATTCCATGCACGGCACACAAGATCGCACAGAATCTGCTGCAGCCACATCAGCACAGAAGATTTTGTGCTGGAATAGTTCTTAATTGGGAAATATCAATTCTGTGGGTCATCCATTTATGGCATTTCCTAGTCTTCTTCTGTTTGATCCTTTTGGTAGATGATTTTTTTCCGTAGAGATATACAGAAATTATAGAAATCACTGACTATATCTGCAATCATTAGTTTATGCTGCTGTTTTATGAACATTTCTAGTTAACATTTTGGGGAGATAAAAAAAATAGTACAAGACTTACTAGTAGAATAATCACCTTTACAAGCACCTCATAAGTAATAATAATAGTAAGAATTTTATTCTGGCAAGAGAGGAGGTTCCCTGCTTTTGTTTGTGGTTTCACATTCCTACTGCACTAACACATTCCCATATGAATGAAAACCTAATTCTTCTGAAAACTAAATCTGCAAAGAATGGATCAGGCAGGTTGGTGTCAGCGTTGTTTCAACATGCATCTAAAAACATCCTGGTAAAGAGGAGAGGTGGGATGGTGCTGCTCAGGGCAGGGAGGGAGGAAGGCAGGGAGGGGGCTGCTCTTATGAGCAGCATCTTTGATTTGGACTGGTGTAAACCCGAGGCCATAACCTGAGACAAACTTCCACGGAGTTCAAGCGAGTCGCAGCAGTCTGAGAGCTTTTCACTGGGGCCCCTTTCCCAAAAAGTCTTTCCAAAAACTGCTAAATCCATTTTTAAAAATCAAATTGAAAATATTGAGGTAATAACACAGTGTAGATACCTTCTTCTGAAAGGATTCCTTTCCAGTGAAGGTGTATGTGACATGAAAAAGGAAAAAACGGCTAAAAATCAAGTGGTAAAAGAAAAAAATCACAGCAAAATCAATAGCCTCAGGAAAGGAAAAGATGAGTTAAATTGAGGAGTTTGACTTCAAAAAGAAATACTTTAAGAAACAACTAAAAAACATTTAGGAAGCCAATACTTTGGAACTCAGTTGCACTGATATAAAAATATGGAACAGCTCCCTCTGCCTTTCCGTTTGTAACAGGCTTGTCATGGGCAAAACTGACAAAATAATCAAAGCAGTCACTGGAAAATTATAAATACATTTTAGAAAGAAAGGAGCCCCAGAATATTAGTAGTTTGAAAGATTGACATTCTTCAGTGAGATGTTAGAATTTTTTAATCTGCATTCCTATCAATATTCATGTGATTCACCACTGCAATATATGTTGCTAATTAATATTATCTATGTAGCCAATAACATTGCAATGAATAAGTTCCAACCTGTAAAACCTATAATTGGCTTTGAATTTGGATTAAGACCATCTTGTCAAAGTGAAAAATGGTACAAGAACTTATACACAGCAAAAAGCATTCAGCAAACCATTTGAAATACAGTTACAGCAGTATCATATTTTTTCAGCAAATTAGGTTTTTGTATTTTCTCAGAGAAAAATAATGAGGTCTGATTTTTTTTTCCCCCAGATAGGAAGTATAAAGCTAAACAAAATGTTATCAAGTTCACAGAGAATCTTCATTAGCGTTGGTTTCAGTTGCAATTCTCTACTAAGGGATTTTCTATTTTTCTGTGGTGAAAAAATAATGCTTTCACTATTACTGAGTTCGTTTTGGAAAACATTTGAAAACTAGATTTTGGGCTGGATCATCCTTATGAAGTACCTACATTTATTATGACTATTTTTGTTATAGAAAACTCCACTTCTTCATGGATTTAAATACCAGATATCTTCATGTGTATGCAATGAGCAACCAGTTATTGCAAATAATTGCTTCCAAGAGGGTTACTGAACTGTACAAAGCATTCAGAAATTAGAGTAGTACTAAACTATAGGAAAGTATTTGAGCTTTTACAGAGAGCAGCTGAACCAAACTACACAAAAGCAGCTGAAAAGAAAAAGTAATTTGTACTTCTGGATTTTTTTTTTGACATTCTGTTCCAGTAATAATAACAATAACATTTTTAATTGGTAATCAGATTTGGAGAGAGAGTTGTTCTTTTTTTTTCTGTGAGAAGAAATGTGAAATCTAATGTTTCTCTCCTCTATTTTATTGGCCTAATTCTGATTTCATTTGCAATCTCTGTGAAACCCCTTCTGATACATAAGAACACGTCAGAAAAAAGCCAAACTTGCCTTTTTTTTTTTTTTTAAAGCACTCTTAGAAGGAGATTATTCAAAATGACAGGATTGTACATTTCTTTTGGTATTTCAGGCCTGAAATATTTCTGATATTCTTTTGGTATTTCAAGCCTGATATTTCTTTGTGAAATATCTTCAGGAAGATGGTTGGACAACTGGGAAGGTTAGCAAATCATAAATGTCAAGAATATTAAAATAATGAGATCACTGCCTGGCAGACAAACTGTTTTGAAAACCAAGATTCCAGCTACATCTCCTGCACAGCCATAGGACATGACTGAGATAAAGGGATGACCATACAGAAATGTGCCTCCAAATCCTATAATCCATTTCTCCATAATTATTTCCAGCCACCAGAATGAAGAACAAACAAACAAAGCAATCTGACCTCGGCAGAAAAGGTAAAGTGAACTACAAACAAATCTGAAATTCCATCTCCCTCATCAACATGCTCAAAATGCCCCCAGCAGCCGGCGCTGAGAGGAGCGGAGAGCCAGCTCTGCAAAATCACCCTTGGGACCACAAAACCCCTCAGCAGTGGGATGAAAGAAAGTGCCATATCCATTTCGTTTCCATTCATCATTGTTAAGCTTCAAGTTTAAGAAAGTTTCATTGCCCATAAATGCTCTGATCATAAGCAGCTGCACATGATATCATTTGGAGCCTGGTTGCATAACCCGTATTTCCCCCGAGCTTTGTCCCTAAGCTGCAGCCTGACAGGCATCAGCCAGACCCAACGTGGTGTTTTAAAAAAGCCTGTGCAGCGTTTTTACATTTAGCAGCTGAACCAAACTTCACAAAAGCAGCTGAAAAGAATTGGTAAAAGGTTAGGATAGATTGACTGTTTCCAAATTGGAATACTAATGATGATCTTTAATGAAGCCTGACAGTACAATCTGTTTCTTATTGTTCCCTAAGTGCTGGCTACTGATCATATTCACTGGCTTTAGGTGACGGAGACAGACAGGGACAAATGGGCCCCACTGGTGAGCAGGACTGTGCACAGCTGATCTTTCAACAAGGATTAAATTAATTAAAATGATTCTCCCATCAGAAGAATCAGTCTTTTGATTTGTTATCATCGTAGTGGTTATTAATTTTGAATGATGTCTAATTGGTGCCGCTACTGTTTGGGTCAGCTGGCTTAGTAATCTTCTTAGAAAGCAGTAAAGAATACATAATTTTAGTAGCTGTGTCAGGGAGCAAGGGAGCTGAATGAGGAAAAAAATATCCCCAACTCGATTTAATACCTCTCATAATGTGTAAGAACAATGGAGAAAGTAGGCAAAATACCTGCCAGACCCAACTGGTGAAAACTGACTTTGCCTTACTAATTTCACTTCTTTCAATAAAAAAATTAAGTCACTTTCTCAGGAGGGTAGTCTTAAAGAAATGTTTTATTATGGCATTGATAATAAGCACAATTGGAAATACTTCATTCTCTGGACAAAGACAATATGCTGAAGGCTGGAGAGGGCTCAGAGGGAAGCCCAGACTGATGGAGCAGGTCATCTCTAGACTGCAGAGGCAGAATTTCCGCAGGTTGTGTGGTGTCTGGCACAGCCATTTCAGGATTTGGCCCTAGCTCCACAAACAATGTCTCCCATTTCTTCTCACAGCAAGTCTTTTGAAACCAATGTCAATGACCAAAGGAGTAGGATCTGGTCTCTTACTCTAATTTTTAAGGTATTTAAGCCCTTTAAAACACCAGTGGGAGTTTAGAAGCGGTCATGGAAGCACTTGTTTGTCAAATAAGATTTCCTATCCTCCTGGTTTTGATATTTAGGTGTGTTACCTCCACAGCTATAATAATGTCTAAACTATCCCTGCAAAGTGGATGTGGGACTTCTTCTTGTGTGTTGTTCAGACTGAAGTGACAGAGTAAGAGAACAGCCACTTTCTGTGCCTTAGAACAACAGACCTCTTGATGAGGTGAGGACAAAACTGCCCCTGACAGAGCTGGCACAGTACAGACCATTTCCTCCTGTTCACTCTTGAAACATAAATGTATGGCTAAAGGATAATCTGAAGGAGAGCTAAATCCTGAATCTTGGATATTCACACAATTAAAACGCAGAGATATCTCCTGGAGGAAGTGATATCCAAGTCTCACTCAGATGAGAACAGGGACATAATTCTTGGTTTTTGTTAGTTTGTCTTCTCCACATTGGAAATTGTTTCTACCTTACTTATCCATGACAATAAATACACGAAAGTGAGGAGTGGTTCATCTGGGAAGGCATCCATGCCATCAGTGGAATAAGTGTTTAGAGGATACACACCCATATAATCTAACACATTTGGGGGCTGAATGTGTTACCTTCCTCTTCCCTGCAGCTGGCAATGGGAGGCATCATTCCCTTTCCAAATCCACAATTTCACCACCCCCTTCTCCTGCCACACTCTCCTGCCCCACAGCTTGCTATCTCATTGGAAAAGGGAATATATTGCATGGAAAGTAGAAGTGGTCCAATCCTGCTTTCTCATGGAGTGAGCTCTTCTCCTGTAAGAAGTTGCCACAACTGCTGTAATTCACGTGCTGTAGCTAAAACCTCAGTTAGGCTGGAATAGTAGCACTTGTGGAAAAATTATTCCCACACATTAGCTCTTTGGAGTCAACAGCACAACCATCAAC
Source organism: Struthidea cinerea (assembly GCA_013397865.1). Lineage (NCBI taxonomy): Eukaryota > Metazoa > Chordata > Aves > Passeriformes > Corcoracidae > Struthidea > Struthidea cinerea. The sequence goes on from VZTI01000412.1 coordinate 913,570, forward strand.
CCAGGAACATTCATCCACTACAACAGATGGAAAATAGGTATTTTACAATCTTAGCTAAGTCTTGTAAGAAATTCTGGTTAACCTGATCTTGCCAGGCTTTGCTACCAGCCCCAATTCCCACCAAATTATCTTCAAAACTCAAGTAGTAAAAAGAGATTAAAAAACTCTGTTTCTAATTCCTCATCCTACAGATGGTCGTTCTTTAGAAATCATTCTCTAGAAAAGCAAGATAAATCTCAACCAAATTACATGTCATTATAAGAATAAATAAAAAGCTTTTACATGATAGAGTCCAAATTGTCGTTCATGTTTGGGGAGCTGGACCTGGGTCCTATTTCATAGGTTAAAAGCATTTATACTTGTTAGATGAAGGTTCTTTTTATCTCTTCTCCACATACATTCCCCCTACTTCTTCTGCTGTGTTTGGTTAGACTGGGCACACTCATCTTATTCAGCACCATTAATAACTGTTTAGACAAGGAGTTAAGTTGCAGATTGTAAAATCCAACTATTGTTCCTGGCCTCAGAACTGATTTGAGATAGAGCTATACATCTATGACTTCGGATGGATTACATTTCTGCTTTTTCCTTTCTTTTTTTTTTTTTTTTTTGTTTATTTGAATATCCTGTTCTGCAAAATATTTTTAAGCAAATGAAGCTAAACATCATTTCACATGCTCCCATGAATACATTCTTTTAACCAATCACTCAGGCTTTTTAGGCATTATTCTTTTCAAAATGTATTTCGGGATTTGATGGAACCAAAGGCTACTGGCTAATATCCAGTGAGACAATACCAGCTCCTAAATGTCATATCTAAGACTAGTATTCCAATAACTTCTTTTCATATCTGCAGTCAGAAGGGATAAACAGGTTAAAAGAATCTCATTGAAATGTGCATTGAGAAATTTATTTCCACAATGAGAAGAGTCTGAGATTTAAAAAAAGTTGAAATATTTTGAAAACTATACAAGGTTGTAGTTTTTTGCTTAGTCTTTGAATCATGCTTGAAGCTCAAATCTTCTTGTATTCTTTTTAGAGACACAGCTGTTTTGATTGGGGTTTCAGAATTCCTCTGAATGTGAATGTGTATGTTAAAGCAAGCACATTAAAGAACCCATTTCTAAATTCAGCTCTTCAAAATATGTGTTGCAGTGCTATCTGATATTGCTTTCTCCAAAATATATCTAAATATAACACTTCCTATTCTTCCTTACAAGCATGATGCCTCTGATTTAAACCTCGCAATTCCTTGTAGCTAAAAGCTATTTTACACACCACGAGGCTATAGCATAGATCTGCCATGGAAAAGCCCCATTGCAACAGTAGCACAGCAGCTGTTCAATGTCCTGAATCAAACCAGTGTTTTAGTGCAAGGTGGAATGAACATCTTCCCCCTCACGACAGCTGTGGAATCCAATAGTGATATTTTTGTAAACTTATTTCTAAAAGTATATTCACTTTAATGCAGGCACAGAGTTTTAGTCCTGAGAGCTGTACTGGTCCTTTAAGGCTGTGTAAGTGCCTTCTTTTCTTCCCTAAACCCCGTTCAAAACCACTGTGGACTTTTTCATATCCCACAAAGGAAACAGCTGTGTTGTCTGTAACAGCCAACCTCTCCAAATCCCAAAAGATGCAGGTATAAAAAGCAAAAATTAGGCAAGAAACCCTGCAACCCAGATCAAAAGGAGATCCAACAGCTGTACTCATTGCTTAAACAGTAAGAATATATCTGGCCACCTACATTATAAACTCTTCGCCAAAACAGGGCAATATAACTTTGAGATTTTTTATTGTTTCAGGTTACCACCAAGTAAATCCAATCCCTAACAAGATATTGCTCTGAGCATTGCAAGACCAGAAACCTCCAACAGCTTTTCCCTTTGATTCAGACCTGACTGCAAAATTACCACTTACTTTACAAGCTCTTTAAAAAAAGGAGTCCGAGCGATCTTGAGAAGCATAACTACATCAAAGGAAAGCAACATGGGAAGAGAAAACTCGTGTGTACATTGAAAACGGAGCTTAAACAGAGCCAAGCTAAAGTATTTGTGGAGAATGCTCTCATCTCTTTCTGGTGACCATGATTTCCACACAACCTATTTGGATACTGTCAGATTTTTCTAAAGGGAGCTCGTCTTCTAATGGTGGTTTTTAGTTTATATGGTGACAGGCTTTTTGGAATTCCCTGTCTCCGCACTCTTTTTGTTCTCCTAAATACTTTCCCTGCTGGAAAATGCACTGATTCCAAACAGCCATAATGGCTAAGTCCTCTAGCAAATGTCTTAAATACCTGATTTTGAATAACACCTTGTCCTAGGAATTGGTCAGTTGTTAACCTTTAACCCTGTGTACTGCCATGCAGGAGGAATCCGCTTAAAATTCTCATTGTAAAGATACACAAGGAGTAGCATTAAGGCTGTTTGACCTCGGGATTTTCTGAAGGTAACTTTTGGACGTAATTTTCTCACATCTTTTTGCATTTGCAAATAACTCCTTAAACAAGAATTTTAACAAACTTACTTCTCATGGTGCATTTTTTCAAATGTTGTGACCCCATTTAGCAGTGAGGGAACTGAAAATTCTTTCCAGAAAAGGCTGCGAATAATTTAGGATTCAGAAGTACCTAAGAAAGAAGCTGTATTTACTTTCCCTGGGATGGGGTACATAAGCTGGTTTTGACAACTGTTCTTTCTGATAATAGAGTCATCCCAAGGGACCAGAAATCAGCCACTGGCAAAAGTGAAAAGCTTGGTATAGGCCTGCCTTATGCATGCCACGGGAAAGAAAACTCTACATTCCAGACAGATGCCATAAACATTTTAGGTAATAGAAAACGACCATCTATAACAAATACGTAGAATATAAGTGTTGCAGCCAGGTATGGATACTTGCTTGAAAAAGAAGCCACAGCATTGAGAGAGGCCAAGGCACAGTGGGGTGGATGCAAATGTAGAAGGTCCCAGAGCAGGGACGCTGCTCCACAGCCCCTCTGTCCCCTGCTTATGGGCAACACCATGAGACACAATTCAGGACAAAACTCAGTTGCTCAGGCTAAATTCGTAATCTGGATCTCCAAAGTTATCTTGCTTAGGCATCTCTTCTAGTCTGAAATACTTTACTGTGTTAGTGAGCAGAACGTGAGATTTCTTTAAGCAGCATAGAATTCCTTGCTGATGGTCCCACAACATTCTTAAGGATAGTTCTGGTAGGCTGGGGATAATATATTCTGTTTAGCATGGTGAAGGACTGTCTTCAGAGTAAAGGAAGGCAAAAATGGATTCGCTTTTCTATGAATAGGTTTGTTTCTATGAAGTAATTTAAAATTACTTGCATGCGGATAGATCCCAGATTAGATTACTCTACTAGATTAGACTTCTTGCAGCTGCAGATCCATCCCAGCACCTGAAACTCAAGCTGAAACTCTCAGGGAGTCTGATTCACAAAATGTTCTGTATTTTGTTTACAAGGGCAGTTTGTGTTTGGTTTTGTTTATTATTTAGTCTGCATAAATGGGAAAGAAATGTTTTACATTGAGTTCCTCCAAACAGGGGTATGATTCATTGACCTCCTAACTTTTATTGGCCAAAATATTAAGTAAAACATCAGGCTGAAAAACTTATTTTTCCTGAAATCTAGAAGAGGATGCTCTTTAAACTAAGACTGTTACAAATCCTGGCAATATCATTGTGCCATTTCCATTTTAGAGCCAATGAAGTAGATTTCAAAGATCATTTGCAATAAAGCAGGTTTAAGTTGAATTCTTGAAGTTGCAGTGTCACTCGTCCTTTGATTACAACCTGTGTGGAAGTCAAGGATACTTAGCATTTGAAGGATTAATTTCCAAGGGACAAATGAACAGTACCAGTTATTAAACTGGTGCTAGGGGCTGATAGTCCCTGGACAGAAGCAAAAGCATGCACTCCTTTCTCCTCTAGCCTCCGAGATTCACCCTTCTGGGATGCAAGACTGGCAGCTGCCCGTGTGCACTGCTGGCAGCACATCACCTGGCAGCTGGTTCTGTCATCCAGTGGAAACCAGCATGAGTGGATTCTTAATTTAATTAAATTTTCATTTAATATTTACTGTCACTGTTTCATCCCTCAACTTGTATTCATTCTCATAGCCCGTGTGTTCCTCTCCACTGGAGCATAGATGCTTTTTCACACACACATTCATTTTTGAACATGGCATTGTTCTACTTTCTTAACCAATGAAGGTGCAACCTTTTCCTTGGATGCAGCATGCACTCTCCTCAAGGTGCCAGAAGTAATCATCTGTGTGTTAAAGAAAAAAAGAAAGGCAAGAGATAAAAAAGAAACACGCAGAAAATTTATTGTGTAAGTATGCTTTTAGAAACAATTCTTTTGCTCTCACTCGTGGCAACTACTACCAATGCTATTAACTAATCAAGTGTTTCTTTAATGTTTTAAAATATTTCTGATATCGTCTGTCCAAGTGCAAGTAGGCTTTTTTCCTACCATGTCTTTTCACTTAGGTATGAAGCATTTCATAAAATTTAATATCCTTCACCTTCTCAGCTCTCAACTAAAACAGAACTATCAGCATCAGGGGGTGCTGCTAGTAACTAAAATATTATAATAATTTTTTTTCCTGTTGTTCTAAAGAATTTCTTAATCTTTCTGAGGATTTATGTTCTTTGTGAACATTCAGGGATTCTGGCTTCTGGGATTTTGAATAGGTCCAGACTTTCTAAACTTTCCTCACCTTCTCGGTATCCGAAGCAACAACATGCAGATACAAAGCAAAAGGATAAATAGACAGTGATCCTTTTGTTATCTATAAATAGCACAATGACATGCCATCAGCAGAGCTCCACTGGGCCTAATCAATACAATCCACATTCTCCTGATCCTATCCTCCAGATTATTTTAGAGGCAGGCAAAGCGCAGGGTGACAGGATGATAAATGAACCAAAAATACATGCTCCATTTAAACCATGCCATTATGTCTGGCTTTTCCCCATCCATTACTCAGTGCCCTTTAGCTCATACAAGATCCAGTATGTCATGGGCAAATTCGTTACACACAGCAACAGCTTATCCAAAGCAAAAGGTGGACAAGACAGTGCCCACAGAGCACCTCAGGTTACAGTTTGCAGACCAGGAGAACAAGGCAACCTTCATACAGGGGATGTATGAGCAGATGAGCCAGCCTCATTTATCTAGAACCCTTGGATTCAAGAGGTTGATCATTGATCTGAATTTTCAAATTTTGGTCCCCTATTTGATTTTCAAACAACTGAAAGTGAAAGGCACAAGGAAAGTTCAGCACAGAACTTTGCCCTGAAGATACACAATTAGTTAGGGTCAGTCAGAGCAAACAGCGAACAATGGGTATGTGTGCATTAAATCTAAGAGGCTTTGCTTATTGACATTCGTGGACTCACTTTTTAATACTTTGCCCTTTAAACCTTTGTCTCAACCTCCCCATGTAGAAGATGACAATTCCAACTTAATCGATTTAAAGATGAAATCAAACCTTTGAAGTCATTAAAAGCTACCTGTGCCCCTGAATTTCTGGCTTTTACTGGAACAGCTCAATAATTTAATGAGGTCCTTCAGTTTTAAGTAGTATTTAAATGAAGAACAGTGCAGTTGGAGGTATTACTATTGTAATAAAAAGAAACCCCCGCAACATCACGTCTTTTCTAGCAAAATCCTCAAATGGGTCTTAAACTGAGATTTAGTTTAAAACACAATCTTTCCTCTGCTGACTGGAAGAGATAAAATCTGTAATTCATTGTGCATCTTCTAATTAATTTTGGCACTTCTCAGATGATGTCCTTGTAGATTTCTACCATGTTCTCTGCCCCTCCTACATGGAAGTGGCTATGCTTCTGTATCTCATTGTTCATAAAGTGGAGATCTTTGAAAATATTTGCTAGTCATATCTTAGTTTGCACCAAAGTCCTTTGGGGAAATAATGAAAATTGCTGTAGGCTTGGCACATTTATTTATGTGTATGGAATATTTGCTGTTCACATAATGAGTACACTTCAGGAAGCTTTAGACAACCATGTACCAGGGGTATCAGCCAACAAAGTGTTCCCATTGTGTGCTCTGCTCTGTGAATACTTCACTGATGTCACTCCACTTTTCTCCACTGACCTGGTGAGAAAATGCTCTGCAATGCAGAATTGCTTGCACAGCAAAGGAACTTTTTAAAGAAATATCACTGAATAAGCAAAATTAAACAGCAGAAGGATGTACTGAACAACTGAAGAAGGATGTACTGAACAACTGAAGCAGACGAAACCCCAGAGGGATGGCTCATCCCCAGACACAGTGTGTTTTGTTCTCACTGTATATTTCTGGGCTGCATGTTCTTTCATGGAAGAGAGAGTCGGCTGGTTGTGACCAAGGGAAAATATAGGTTAATCATACTCTGTGCTTTACATTTTATTCGAAAGCATGTGAGAATTTCATATAAATGTTAAGTAACTGTCAATTAAACTTCCCCTTTGCCCTCCTGTGGCAATTTCCCAGGCAGCTGGGGCGGAGGGGGAAATCCCCATGTCAGTCCTGGGTTGTGTATGGCTAAAGACCAAACCAACCGGATTTATTAACTTCATATCGAGCAGCAAGGGGTTTGCCTCGGACCCACCACAGCCCTAATAGATGTCCTACTGGGCCACAAACACCCGTACAAATGGCAGGGCTGCCAGCACAATCCCAGCGTGAATGGGCCTAAATTAGCCAGCGCCTAATAACCAGTTTACTAACACCTGTATTAGTACTGCATCGCTGTGAGGAGCACTGCTGTTAGACAAGGCATAATCCCATAAGCTTGTCATTTGCATATCCCTCATTAGCTGATTAAAACCTGAAGGAGGCAGGTTTTTGCAGCCGGTGGGTCCATTCCGACGCTCCGGCTGCCTGGGTGGCTCGATAATGAAGTAACGGTGCTGAATGTGAGGTTTATATGTATGGAAGGGATTAAGAGTATTAGAGTTTGTGTGAACCGATGTTGCCATATTCTCTCTACTGGATCACAGTAATTGGATGGGAGGAGCAAGAGTGGATCCATTAGTTTTGTCTGTTTGCCCAGGAGCTGGGTGCTAGAGATTCAATTTTGCTTCCTTTTGCTCCCTTGCTTTTGTGAAGCCTGCTGCTTTGTCTAGGCAAGCCCTTAGCACCTCTGTACACTGCCCACACTAAGGCGATTCAGCCACAAAGGAGAAACCTCAGAGACAGCCAGCATAAAATGCAGCCCAGCCTCAAGTGCTACTTGAGGGCAGCACAATCCTGCCCAGCCCAATCCTGGGAGAGAAAGTAAGAGATAATTGAAATCTATAAACACCTCTGGAGCCTTTTTATTATTTTATTAGTTCTCCACATTTGGGCTTAACAAACCCCATCATCAAAGAAGCCGTGAGCTCCTTACAAGTAAACTGAATGGCTTGAAATTTCACTGACTTAAGAAGCAATTGTTGGGATTATTTGCTGGGCTTGCATAAATCTAATGCAAAAAAAATCCATTTCCTACATTATTTGTACAGCTGGAGTAATCGCTTTGTGTGACCGATGATGTAAAAAAAAAAACTTGCAAGCCTGTCTCTCCCATAGTGGCAATAATGCACCTTCAGCCACTACAGGAAGAAAGCCACTAAATAGTTCAGGGAAGCCTGGTGCCAGTGGTAGGCTTGGCAGGGTGTGAAGGCACAAGTTACATGCAATAGACATTATTAACAGACATTAATTAGGTGGGGGGAACAATTTAGACATTTAACATCGCCACGTCATTTCCACAATGGTTTGGAGGATGCTTTCTTTTGTTCAGGATAGCTAAAACTTTGAAAAATTACTATGTCATAGGGAAGATAGGGCTATTCAAATATAATAATAACAATAACCCACAGGCAGCATATCTTTTCTCATTTTAAAAAGTATTTTCATCCCCAAAACGTAACATCATCATTCTGTTAATTACGCCTCCCTGAAGTTTGATCGTTTGTTTTGTACTGCCTTTTTATTTTATGTTTTTATCCTAAACAATGGCAGTTGTTTTTTGGAATAAGAGAAACTAAAAATTCCTTAAGTTAGAGATGTGTGAAAACTGAAAATATTCTGATGTTTATGGCTAAACTTTAGAACCAACAAATGCACAGTAGCAATACAGCATTAAGGATAATGTGTGATCCGTCCTTGTGCTACTCCAGGATTTCCTCATTGGAATAGTTTTATCAGCATGGAACTATAATGACTCAGACTATTTATTAGGTAGTAATTGATTAATCAGTATCACTGATTCCATGTAAATCAGTGTCTATGGGAATGATACTATGATTATTTATTGCCTGAATTTCACAAAGCAGGAAGACTCTTCTGTATTTTTAAGTGGATGTAAAGGAGAATGTTTAAATTCTGGACAGACCAACATTTCCTCCTCAATTCCATCCATCCCTGTATTATACAGGCTTGTGAGCTGACCAGATGAGGCAGCTCGAGGGCATGAGAAGATGCGCATCCAAAGCTTCTTTCCCTCAGGTTATCAGAAGACGAGAACGGGCACAAACCACATGCCTGACTGCACAGGAGGGGTTCTCTGGGAGGTGACATAAACTGGGGGTGCATTGACTCTATCACCTTTGGGCGACAGCACAACTCAGAAACTGCAGAGCCTCCTATTCCCAGAGCCATGCTGAACCCTTGGATTCAAACACTCCTGAACTGGCTGGTGGGAGATGGTGCTGACAGGTGAAGATTTACGGAGTCCAAGGAGCTGAGTTTCTGCCGTTGTTGACCTCCACTGCCACCAGTGGGTGACAACCACATAATTTGTAATATTCCTTCTTAAACAAGGACTCCTGGTCTGTCCATTTATCATTTAAAACAGTGTTGATAGCAGCCAAGAGACCAAATAAAAATCTACAAAATTGTGGTCCTGTTTTTCCCCCACTAAAAAATATTACTGAAGAAGTGTCCTCATCTAGGTACCCTAGAAGGTGTCTAGAGTGCCCCATCCCCTCCCTGTTTTAAGAAACAAGCAATTCCCCATGTCTTTACACACTCCTCATTTATGGCAGCCACTCATCCCTGCCAAGAACAGAGAGTTCAGGCTGTGATTGTCCCTGTGGGCATTTCAGGAAGCTACACAAGGTACCACCAGCTTGTGCAAGCAACCACTTTCCTCTCCTGATGACAAAGCCCTTAATTTCCTCTATTCTTTCCCTCCTTCCTGCAGGAGCTGAGCCCTGTGTAGCAGCTCTGACAGCACCGGTTTGGTTTGCAGGGTAATGCTAGTTAGAACACCTGACCTAAGCTCACAGCCATGAGAAATCAGTTCCTGCCACGCTCTGTGGATGATTAATGGAACGGCAATGGGTGTTAACCCACTGTCAAAAGGACAGCACAGGTTTGTCTAACTATCATTTCCAGACACTCAGGTGCAGCCAGGACAAGTGACAAAGAGGAATGAGGCTGTTCTGAGGTGAAATGTGGGTGTTTCAACAGCTCCTAAGGTGCTCTGTCTGAGCCTCAGCTGGTGAAATCCTCTCAAGTCCCTGCTTCAGAGGGGAAGGAGGCAGCAGAAGTTCCCAAGCTACCTCTCATTCCCCCCAAGGAAAGGATGTTTTTAATTCAGATTATTTTTGTGTTGGGGTTTATAACATAGACCCAACAAATGGATTTGCTGCCAGGAAAGAATGGACACTGAAAAGGTAAATACTTTGTGAGTCAGTTGGGCTATGAGTGCAGTGCTGGAGTGTCAGACACATCATGTGTCTGCTGCAAAATGAGAAGAGCTACAAGACAGGGTTTCCTTTGACAGCCAGATTCTGTGGTTCAAGTCAGCCCTTCCAGATTGATGTCCCTATATTGAAGTAAGAAATAATTTAGGAAATCACAGACTTCCTTTGGAGCTTTTATCTAAAAATAACCACCTTATTTCTTCATATAAGAGCAAGCACACAGTTACGTTTTCACCACTTACTGCAAATTCCTGTCTAAATAGCTTCATGCAAGAGAAATGATGTTATAAACAAGCCAGTCAGAACATTAGGTTGGTAATAAGTTATATTGGATTAGACGGAAAAGAGAGAGTATGAAATAACCACCTGTGTTTTTAGCAAGTGTTGCCTACCAAATCCCACCTGGTATTATTTATCTCTTAGTGGTGTGATGTAACCTCTTAAGTTACAGCTGATTATACTGAAGAACGTGAAATATCGGGTACCACTAGGTTCCCTTTCCTTTGGTTGCACCACAGGATCTTTTAAGGTCCCTTCCAACCTAGGCTATTTTCTGTGAGGTAGTAGAATGAAGAATTAAATCAGCAGGCTGTGAGAGATAGAGAGAGATAAATACAGAAGTGCTTGACAGCTTCAGAAACAAACTAAGGAACAGGACATTTTTTGTAGAGGACAGAGGGGTCTTGTAGTCCTCCCACTGGAGGAAATCTTTCAGGCCCTACTATGGATGTGCCTTTCCAGAGAATAAAAACTGAAATCCAGAATGCACACTCCATGGAATTCAAGAAAATAAACCACTTAAATTCATTAAATTACTTTGGGAAAAACAAAGGTGCTTTTGTGCCCCAAAGTGAAGGGAGTTCAGCACCTCTTCCATTCAATATGTTTTAGTTAAGAATTCACGATGTCTTTGGAGTAGATGATGATGATGATTGTTGTTGTTGTTGTTGTTGTTGTTAATCACACACTTTATTCATGGGATGCATCTTACTATCAAGCTGACTGTGTATGGAAAACGACAGACAGTTTTCTAAAATGGCCGTACTAAGCTGCAGGAGAAGGCTGCCAAATGAATCATGCTCTGGCTGCACTGTGGTAAATTCCAGAGCACATAATAATGCTCCCAGTTGTTTGTTTGAATCATCTTATGGTGCTGCATGCACGTTTAGCTGATGTACCAACGCTAATGCTTCATGCCGTTCTTGGAGTTGGATTTATAAAATATCTCATAAAAATAAACAGCTTTCTTGCCAGGCTCATCATGAATGATAATCCAACAGACAAAAACCATTAATCACAGAATGTATCAAGGGAATTATCAAAGCAGGGATCTGTTTTATGGAGTCTGTGGGTATGTGGTTAGACTGTGCTCTTTCTGCACAAAGCAGACAGCAGTTGCCTGCTGCTGAAATCCTTCTGTACCCACAAGGATCACATCCTATAGAACTATAGTGTTCAGCCAGCCCACGTTCACCCAGCACTGTCAGTGGACTGCCTGCACAGAACCTTCTCCTGCCACTTTTATTTAGCACACATGCAGATGTCTCAACATCGTTGCTGGGAACCAAAAAACCTTCATTGCATGCTTATGCTTAACAAGGTGCAATTCATAAACCAGGAGAAGGGCCTGACTCTCACAGAGCTGTCATCTCTTTGTCTATTCTGTTGCTTGTGGATAATGAGAGAATGAAATACAGAATGAGGGCAGTGGGTTGCTTTTCTCCTCACTTCAAACCTTTGTATATGAAGACAGAACGCACTTTTTAAAGTTGGAAGCATTTTGCACTGAGATATTTGCCAATAATTTTAATTTCTGACGTCTTTGGCAATTTATTTTGTTTCTAGTCAGCATCACCATCCCATGTCCAGCACTGCTGTGACATGGCACAGGGGGTTAACAACACTGCAAGAATCCATTCTTTCCCTCAGGCCTACTCTGTTTCATACCTTTTCCCTCTATCACCAACCCCCCAAAAAGCTATTAAAAATACAAGAGGGGAAATACTATTACAAAATCCAGCCTAGGCTGTTCTCCAAAGCACAGCTGAGCCCTGGGATTCTGGGCAGCCAAGAAACACCTTGAAAGAAAGCTCCATGGTCTTATTAAAGGGGAAAGAAAAAAATTTATTTGTGGAAGGACAAAGAATGAGCATCAAGGACGTTGGTCCAGAACCACTGACTCACTCCTAAATATTGTCTCAAATGTTTATCTAGCTTTCCATGTTACATATAACCAGGTATCCCTACAGAGCCTGTACCTCACATCTAAAATGGGCAGAAAGCTCATTACCCAGGTTATCTTCATTTTCCGTCTTTATACTGGAGCTCTCCTGATCAGTAAAACCAGTGTACAGCAAAAATAAAGGGATCCTCCTAATGAGAGCCTTTGAGCAGCGAGGTCTCATTGGAGCCTGTGTCACCTGATGTGGCCATCAGAGAAAGGCTGCAATAGCACTACCTGGAGCACAGGAAACTTCCCAGTTTGGGCCAACCAGTACTGCCACAGACTTGTGGGGGTTTTTGTGAATCACAGGATCATTTAGGTTGGAAAAGCCCTCTAAGATCATTGAGTCCAACCATTAAGCCACCACTTCCAGGCCCACCATGAAACCATGCCCCCAGGTGCCAACGTCCACTCATTTTTGGAACACTTTCAGAGATGGTGACTCTACCACTTCCCAGTGGTAGACAGTCGGTGGACCAGGGCTTGACAACCCATTCAGTAAAGAGATGTTTCCTAATATCCAAAGTAAACCTCCCCTGGTGCAATGTGTGGCCCTTTCCTCTTGTCCTGTCACTTGCTGCCTGGGACTTGCTGTGACCTGAAATACTGGGATGGTTTGTGGAGGACACCTCCATCTTCCCTGTGATGAGAACCACCCGCCCTAACAGTTGTCTCCATGCAGCTGTGCTGGCCCCTCTCCCCTCAGGAAATGGATTCCCATTGCCCAAGTCCCCACAGCTGCACGGGATCAGCTGTGGAGGATACTCAGTGAGAAACATTTCAGCTCCAAAACAAAAATCTAAGTGTCACTTCAGGGTGACATTGAGAGAACAGCTGAGGCTCAGCTGCACTTACAAGCCATCACCACGTCTCCAAGGCTGACTAAATTCTTTGTGTTGACTGTATCTCCCTGTCCCGTTTGCCTACCTAACGGTGTCTTGTAGGGGTCTGCATTTTATTCTGCCAGTGAAAAGGAATAGACTTTAATGTACTTTTATAACATGGAAATAGATTTTGCGCCCCATTGCACCACTACAATTCAGTTTTCACATCCTGGGACATCTTGGTGAGTGACACCTGAAAAACTCCCAGCATTTTACTGTTTATTCAACAATATCTTTGTTGTAGCATTACACAACAAGTATACAAATAAAATAATGGAAAGGATGGGAGCTAAACAGGCCATGGGACCTGTGTGGTAGGAAAACCTATTTAATGTCATCTGGCAGTTATCTATTTAAACAGAATTACAGTGTCTTTAATCATATTGGGACAACAATAAGCAGAAAAGAAGGTTGATCACCTTAATGGTCTGGGGTTTATTCCTTGGGTTTTGAACCATAATGTGAGAGCTGAGAGTGCCACAAGGTCCAGTCCAGGGAACATGTTGCTTGCTGACATGTTGCTTGTTGTTGCTTGCGGAAGTTGGACTACGTGGTGGTTGTAGGTCCCTACTAACTGAATGACTATTCTAAGATCAGTAGTACTCAAAGTGCCATTTCCTGAATGCATGGGAGATGCTGGTGGCCTAAACACAAGAACAAGGCACCGTGGCAAAGTTATAAACTTACAACACATGGTATCACCTTCCCCGTGCCTGTGCTTGCTCCAGGGTTCCCCCTGGGTAAACACAGAGTAGTTGCTCCCTTGAGTGCTTTTGCAGTAATGACGCACGGGCAAGGACTTTGCTCATCAGATGGAGCGCAGCAAAGCCGTTTATTGCGCAGTCAGAATTCCCTAAATACCAGCACCCAACAGGATATAACATCATACAAACAGGAAAGATGTTCATCACATTGTCCCCCAATCACCTGGGGTATTACACAGATTTTACCCATTATGGTAATAGGCAAACAATGCCCTATAAGGCCACAAACTACAATTAACACTTCTCCTAGGCCCAGTCTGTCCATAAACACACAATCCTCTCTCAGTCCATCCCTGGTGACCTGGATGCACTCCCAGGGTCACCTCCAGGCCCAGGACAGAGGCCCTCTCTCTGACCCTCAGGGCCGATCTCTCCACCACCACCCAGTGCACTCCAACAGAGTGCTGCTACCACAGAGTAGTGGCAGCGCAATAAGAAACACCATCACTTACGTGGCAGTAATGAGTTTAATTGCATCAGCCCAGAGCCTTTCACACAGAAAAGCACCTCCTTCTTTGGTCATAGAGAAGAACAAGAGACATGCTCATATCAAAAACCAGCTCTCATCTGGGCTGTGCACGATCATTTATGTCAGCGGCATCTTTTGTAATTGTGAACAGGTCAGTTGTCATGGGAAGTGACTGTAGGTTGATTTTTAGAACTTCTTGAAGAGAAGGGGTTAGAAGTTTGAACCTGAAATCAAGACCTTTGCTATACTAGGCAAAAGGACAGAACAAAAGATTGTTCCTGACTGTGATAGCCGGTTAAAATAAGTCCACATTTTTGGATCACTTAACTGTCAATCAAGTGTCAAAGCGCAGTTACAGATTCTCTATCAGAACTTCATTGCTCCTTACTGTTCTTTCCCAGCTATCTCAAAGGTGGGAGGTGCAAATAGGTCACTGACACAGCCCTGGACACATCCCCCTTCCTCTTCCTCACCCTCCAGCCAAGTACCAAACGGCGTTGCTGACTCTGGAAGAGGCTTGTATTGGGGAACCTGTGTGTGCCCACAGACATGCTTGCATTATTTAACACACGTTCGCTCCTTGTTCTGTCTTCTCTGTCCCCACCATTTACTGCTGAACAGGTCCCTTATCTTTATTGATCACTTAATTTATCTTTTCTGAACTCCCCTTGCTCCGTCTGGTGCAGTGTGTCCAAGGTATTGAGCCTAAACATCCGTCTGTTCATACTGTCGTGACTGGTTTGCCTCTGAAAGAATAGGGGGAGCAGGTGGTGTGACTAAGTAGAGCCTCGACAGAATAGGGGCACCATTGCTGTGTCCTGTCCCAACCTGCCAGCGATTCCCCACCCTCCCAACTGTTCCACATTAAAGCAGTCAACTGTGGCTTTACAGTCCAAGTTTTACACAACTGTTTTACAAACCAGGAAGAATTTCTTTTGTTGAAAATCTTTTGTTAGGCAGCGCAGAACGGGGAGGGGAGCAGGGTGGAGGGAGTGGAGAAAGCCCGTTCTGAGAGCGAGCGCATTTTAATGTGTGTGGATATACACTACAGGATGTGCCAAGCTCCTGGGGGAGCCAGCTCTGTACTTCTGTGCTGCCTCTAAGCTCTCTCTGAAGAGAGCACAGCATAACTTCCAAAGTCACTGGTCTTCTAGTCCCTTTCCTTTGCTCCTGTTTATGCTAGTATTTCAGTTTATTAGACCAAATAAGACTGAAAACCAAATAAAATCAACTCTTAAACATTTTCTTTTTTCAATAAGAATAGAATATCCATTTCTCAGTGTTGTGAAATTATTAGAAATCCAGCTATCTGGATAGACAACCCCAAAGAAAAGTCCAGACAGTGCTTCAACCACATTCCAGTTTCCAAACAGTCCTACTGTGGGCACTGTGCTGCTTCTGATCCCGTACACAGTGTTTCTTCATGGGATTTGGAAGTGTGTCTTTCTACCCAGGTGTAGGACAGGACTTACATGTGAGTTATCTCTGAGATAACATACCCTGAAATGCTCTGGTCCATAGGAGGCAGAACAGGAATTCACAAAACAGAACCCAAGAACAGCAAGTATTTGTTACAGCTGTGAAACTGTTCTGGTGTCACCACTAGAGTGCTACAAATAGTTGCATACAAAAGCTGAACCTATCAAATTCTTCTCATTTGTTTTTTTTTTCTTCCCCCCCCCCCATGGGAATTCACAATCACATAATTCACATTTTTTTCGAAGCCAAACACAAGATTTGGGTGTTTTCCACATTTTAAAAGGAAAATTACAAGTTTGTGCATATTCACATTTTGCCCTGTAGGCTTTTTCCACAGGCTAAAATGTACTGAAAGTTCTGTTTCAGGCGAAATTTCAAACCAAGAGACAGAGATACTTTTCTTTTCCGAAAATATTGCAGTCAATCGCTCAAATCTTAAAACTGCAAATAGAAAAAGGGAAAAAAAAAGCGTAGAAGCTGTCTTTTCTTCCCTTCAGAGACGTCTATCTTTCTGCCCTTCCCCTTCCCATCAGACAGCAGAGGAAAGACAAAAGCAGAGACCCTGCTCCTAGAGGAGTCAATGGTAAAATTTCTGTGAGGCCTGAATTTAACCCAATCTGCCGAGTCCTGCAGCAGCAGCAGAAATCAGAGACTACTGGTTAGAGAGGGAAGGATCCACATTTGTTACTAGATTCTTGGGAAAGTACTGAGATATAATCCTAGTAAAAGCACTGTTTTCTGTCAGGAGCCTGACACTTTCAAATATGTAAGTGGTAGACTTTTCAGTCCAGTTGATGTGAAGCATACTCCTCAGATTCATGGGGGTTTTTAGCTTCCAGATCAAACACAAACCATAGAAATATCAAGAAACATTCAGGAAAATATTTAAATGCTTTAGAATGACGCATATGTTTTAAAAAAATAAAAATAAAAACAAGAGAATGCATGTATTCAGAGAAATCCTGACTGAAGTGTGTCCACAGCCCCTTCAGGAGCCTGGTGTGTAGGTCACTCAATCCTTCACTTTCAAGAAAGTCCCCGAGGTGCTTCTACAGAGAGCTCTAAAGCCAGCAGGACAGACAATGAAATGGATGCTGTCCAATTTTTTATTGCAGTCTCTCGTATTTACTGCATTTCCATTATGAATAAAGAGAACACGTATTTGAAGACAGCATCAGGAGTGTCTTTTCTCCCGGACCAGTGTCCTCATCATGAGGTTCTCCAAGTCTTATTTTATATTCCCTATCTCACTGAATATTTACTTAATACATAGTGAAGCACCGCCTGCAAGAAGCAGGGGAGGCTCACCTCGCCCTCCCACCGTGGCGCTTGGGGTGGTCACCCTGCAGAAGGAAGACAAAGATTTGGTTTTTACCAGATTGAGGAGAATAACAAAACTAATGCTCCAGAAATATGAACAAATACACTGCTACTAAAATATTTGATAAAAAGAGATCATTATGACTTATTTTCAGTCCAAACTTTTTCTCAAATGCTGCAAGATTTTCAAATATTTACTTGACAATCAAGATTATTTTACGGTCAAATTGGTAGAGAGTGGTACATCTCCAAATGTTTATTCAGACCTGAAAGTGATCAAGAAGATGAGGATCAGCATGACCAAAAATGAAATATTCTCCATGTCCTGCCTAAAAATTTACACCACAAACACAGTAGAAAACAGAGCTCAATATTTAATACTGTAGGTAAGCAGAGAAAGAAAGCACCTACAGAGATCTGTAGATGCAGAGTCTCTGTTACTTAAAAAGGTGTAGCTAGACATTTTCTCAATAATTGATTAAAATCTGTGTTAATGCTTGAGGGAAAGACATCTTAAGGTCTTTCCTCACATCTTAGATCTCTGCTCATTTCAATGGTATTGCATTTAAATGTCTACTTCAGAAGAACTCTGTCACAAATTCTGCATTGCGTGTGAATTACCCAGCTGCCCTCCAACTAGGAAATCACAATTATAGATGAGAAAATCCTTCCTGATTGTTCATTTTGAATGTTGTGTATGATGTCTCTACTACCATGTTAAGGCCTCTCATTTTGTTCCTACTAACTTCTTAAATGCTGACTTCTCTCAAATTTGTGTATGAAACATCAGTATCTTTGGATGGATGACATGCAAGATGTAGGTGTAAAAGACAGGTGGGAAGCCCACAATCATTCTATTTCATCTGCTTGTGCAGCTTAGTCTAGAGTCTATTTGTGTACAAAGATATCTGGAGAATTACTAAATTAGTTATAAATTTATCCTTACATTATACTAAGGATAGACAGAGAACCAAATAGGCAGAAAAAATGGAACTAGACAGGAGATAATATCATGTTCCTAAGTGACCTGAAATGCAAGTCTGAATTAGATCACAAATCATCTAATTATATCTGAAATGGGTCTCATGGACTTCCCAACCCTTGATGGATGTTTTTCTACATCACAAAAGTCACCATACAGTTTGCCAGAGTTTGATACAATGACTTTTTCCAAGAGGCTTATTGCTCGCAAGGCACAGATATTGTGGTTCAAAATAAGTTGTGTTGCCTGCTTTTCTGTAGAAAATGTTACATGGCAACTGCCAAAAGCTGTCTAAAATCAGCAGTGCTTTTTTTAAAAAAAAATAAAATTTATTAATGAAACAACCCAACATAGGGATAAAAGAAACATAGTTTTACAGGGCAGTCAGCTCCATGCATCTCTTTATTCGGGGGTAAGAACAAGCTTTCTGCACTGGCATATACAACCCTCAGAATATTTTATGTGGATTTTGCTACTTCTATGAAACAACATTGTCACTTGCTGCACACATCAAACTCGATTTAACTGGCCTAAAAGTCACATAGTGATATCCTTAATATATATAATGCCATCATTTCACTTCCCAAATGGATGAACAAAATTATAAGAGGAGGGGAAAATAAAAATCATTTTAGCACCTACTCATCCCATTGCAAAAGCAATATTTGTGTAATTGTGCATAATAGTTTAAAGTATAATTTAATACATCCCTTTAACAACCCACAAATTATCACTTGACAACTAGAAATAATAGGTCTTTTTGTTAAAAACAGAAAGCATGTGAAGACTAAAGGTTAAACAGGTCTTTTCATCATGATAAATCACTGGTTAATGAGCCTGGTATTGTTGGGTATTATACTTGCTCACTTCAATGCCATTACCTTCTGGTTGTAAAGCTGACACTACTAATGATCTTCATTCTTTGAACTTTTCCACAATATTGACTGGTTGCATAGAGCAGATGTTACTTGGATTTGACTGCAAAAGTGGCAATTCTTCTAAGGCTCCGAGCAGCCCTGAAAAGAATGATACTGAACACAAGGTATTTTGATATCTTTACGTCAAAAGAGATTCTTCTCTAAGTGTCAATTCTTGCTCTTGCAATTTCTTGGTATCACACAAAAAACAACCATAAACAGGAGATCAAGATTCTTCATTTATCTTCTGCATTTTCCTTTTTTTTTTGAGTGAAGTTGTAATACCGTAATGAACTAACACAAGAAAATTTCCATCTCATCTCTGTTGCTGTACCCATAACTTCCCCTGCATTACAGTACTTGCAAGTAAATTACAAAATGAGCTCTGTAATTCACAGCTTTTCTTGGTGTTGCCTGAAGGACGCTGAGGTCACCAGGAGCTGTATTAGTGAGCCAAGTGCTGACAAAGCAGGATGCAGAAGGCCTGCACACATATGCTTGTGTACCCACATCCATCACTTTTTGTTCCAGAGGGAAGGAGGCCCAGCAGACCTTCCCTAAGCAGGCAGATAGGAGAAGCAAATAGTTACTTGACACCTCTAACATACGAGGGCTGTCTTTATTTGTGTGAGGGACCTGGTTCAGATAAACTCACAGAGCCTTGGGATGGAGAAGGAAGACTTCAGGGTAAGAAAGCAGGGACCAACAAGTTTAATTTAAAACTGCAGCACTATGGAAGCTTCATGTTTATCCCCATTCCTTTCTCTTCCTGACCTTGTCCTTTTCTTGTACTTCTTATTGCTCTGTTCCTGTCACTACTTGACTCCAGAAGATGTGGACTGTAGAGCAGAATTCAAACCTTAAGAGGACAGAGGTAGTTTCATCTCAGTTTGCATACAGTTCTGGACCAGAAAGATTTTGCTGCATCCTAGAACAGGAATGGGGACAAATGAACTCACCATTCCCTAAGTCAAACCTCAGACCTTGCACATTCTTTGGAGACTTTTGTGCAGCAGCAAGCACAAAGGCTGCATAGTTCAGCTTGCATAAAGGCCAAATTCTGCCCTCTTTGCACCACTGTGTTGTGCCAAATGTACCTTGAGAACTTCTAGATTCTTTTCTACTTTTGCTTAAGTAAGGATGTGTTTTCCTTTTCTTTCAGTGAGTTTGTGGAGAATGGAGGATGAGGATGTGGCTTTTACAGAGGGCATTCTTGTTCTGGTGTTGTCTCGTGTGAAGTGAATGGAAAAAATTGAGCAGTTTATTTAAAGAAAGAAAATAAATGCTAAAATGTCCATACTCAAAAATCTGAGATACCAAAGGCATTTCACATGTACCAGTAACAGCTCACTGGTATGTAAAAAGTGATTCGTGAAAATTTAATCCTGAAGGTTTGATCCTTAATCTGCATGGGAAACTTAAGAAACTTATCAATACTATTAATTTCACAACATGGAAATGTAAACATGAACATACTTCCAGCCCATCACCTCTGATCCTCTGTTGGACTGAGAGAAATTGTCTGCACATTAAATAAGTCTATCACACCAGCACCTGAGGCTATCTGATATACAACGAAGGCTTCTCACTTAAAAAAAAAATAGATCAACTCACATACAGGATAAAATCCTGAACAAGTCAGCCAAAGCATCAACAAAATAAAGTTTTTACTACAGGAGTAATTGGACACCATTCATTTATTTAATAGGGGATGAGAGGTGTGACATGGTCTTTAATAACCCCACAGGCTGCAACCTAAGAATTTCTCATCTGTAAGATGTCATCTCTGAAAACTCATGTCTCATATGGGATCTGCCCTAGTGTCAGAGAAAAGCTGTCTCTTGTCACTATTTCCAAAGTTAGATATACCTAAATATCTATTTATTGTCCCACAATCAGAACTGCAGTCTTGCAAAATCCAGGCTGGCTTATACTATAGAGATATAAATCCTCTCCTGCTCAGAGCTTATCAAACACATGGAATGAGAATTTTCATTTGAAGAACATTTACTTGTTAGCGTAAGCAATTTGTTTCTATTTTAGTGTCTACAAATTTGGTTTTTAGCATGTAACAATTAGTCAAAAATACTTTGAAAGATGTTTTTGATAAAAGGGCCTTGGAAAATTTTTCTTTAGTGTGGGTAATACCAACATTTCTTCCTTTTGCTTGTCAGTTTAAGTGTTTCCTATTTTACTGATAAATCAAGAAAAAGAAGAGTAACTTCTGCTGTGAAAAAAACCCTTTGAATCCAGTGGACTGTACACAAATGCTCCATGTATTTTAAGATTCTTTTTCAACCAGTTCCACTGATATTGTTGGCTGCCAATATTGCAAACTGCATTCTCACTGTCTCTGTGGTGTTCTCAGACGGTCTGTATTTTTTACCATAAAATGCTTGAATTTTTAAATCCTATTTCTGAATTTTTTTCTTGTACGAGATGCAACACCAGTGGCTGGACACCTGCATTCATTTGGACATTCGGATGTAGTTTATTACCATGTAATCAAAGCAATTCTACACTATTTGAGCCATGAAAAATCACTAGTGGTAAACTTCAGCACAAGGTAATGCAAATTATCCAAGAAAGGCTTTGTTAGACAAACCATATTTCCAACAGAGGCAGATGCATTGGGAGTCCTGGAAGGTGGGTAACCTCTTTAGTCAAAGAAACAGCAGCATCTGACTTCGTTCAGGCTCCCATTCCAATGTCCTGACCCCATGATTCCTGCTTATCTTGCCTCCCAAGATCAGAAACCCCAATGAAAGTAGTATGCATATAAAAATTCTAACAAGTAATACCTTAAATTGCTTATTTCCCTATTTCTTTAAGCAGAAGAGGTTTGGTTGCAAGGAAAGCAGCCCATATAAATTTGCATGTATGCGTGTCTTCAATGTTTGTGCAGACAGCCTGCTGATGTGTAACATTCATTTAATGTGCTTTCCCATGTGCTAGACAGGGGCTTATAAAATCCTCAAAAAACCTCCAGCCTGGCAGCAGAACTGGCTGGAAACACTTAGAGCCAATCCAATAGAACATTTTCCCCACACATACATTCCTGCAGCCTCCTCTGCCTCTCACCCCCTTGACCACGTTCACCCCCACTGGCCCTTTGCCTTTGACCTCTCTCTGCCACTGCCTCCGATTTTGTATTTGTTTTCTGAGGAGCTA
>VZTI01000412.1:940491-948116 GCA_013397865.1 Struthidea cinerea
TGCTTGATTGCCCCCTTATAGACACTCACTCATGATTCTGAAAGGCCTCAGACACTGTTGAATAAACTCCTACTCGCTTCCATAAACTTTTTCTCCCACTGAATTTTCCGGGGATGTGAGCAGCTCCCAGCCCGGCCCGAGGATGCCTCTGAATGCACTCCTGTTCTGAATCAAAGCTTGACAACCCCAGGCTCTGTATTGAACAAGAGAAGAAAATGGGGCCATCCCTCCACGGGAGGAATGTGCTTTCTTCTGCAGGTGAAGGCGCTCTCAGCAACATTTGCGTGTTGGGGTGTGTGTGAAAGCCAGGGAGAGACTGCGTTCTGCTTTTAAACATGTGCACTTTGCTGTCTCTGCTGGATGCTACATCGTGCCTCCTGGCTAAAGGTACTTTATGGTACTTCTATTCCTCTTATGCACTCTTTTGAGTGATTTGAGATTACTACAAACGCATGCTTAGCCTTTAAAATTATAATTTCTAAGTAATGGGGGAAATTCTGCTGGCTTTACTGCCAAGACAATACTATTTCATTAAGGCATGAGTGGTTCAACGTCTAATTTTCTCATTTGTGTAGGGCTTTGTCCACAAAATCTTGTATATTCAAATGCACCTGGTTCAGACTGATCCTGAATGACACAGACCTATCCTTATCATAATCCAACCATATGAGCTTCTTAAAAAAGCCCAAACAACAGAAAAACAACAAACAAAACATTTCCACAGGGCTTGTAAACATTATTTACAGTGTGTTAGGGCATGCTTTGAAAATATAAATGGAATCACTGGAAAAAGATCAGCAGTAAAATTTCGCTATTTACAGATATTATTTGTCCAATAATATTAATGATTAAATTCTTCATGACTTTTCCAAGTAAGTCCCTTCTAAAAAGCTAACTATGAGGGGAAACAAATCAGGTTGCACAGCAAATGACACAATTTCTCTTTCTGTTTCTAATGGTGTATCAATAATATTTCAAAATCCTGACAACCCAACCACCAGTCAACCACAGTTAACATGTAAAAAATGTTCAACAAAAGGGATTAGTGGCACAACAGACAAGTCAAGATTTGTGCATCTGGCATCACAGTCAGTGTTGGTCAGTAACAAAAAAGAGATGTCTGCATAATTTAATCTGTTTGCTGGTCGCCTACGTTTCACATGTAATGGGTATTGCTAGTTTACCACGAGATCAATCCTGCAATTCCTTTTTCCTTTTCTTTTGGCTGTCATTCAACTCTTCAAAACACTCAACTCTTCCTGACAACAGGGGCAGAAGCTATATTTTCTTTTGTGTCCTATGGTGTTGAAAAGAAATTAATATTAATTGCAGGTCAGCCACTGCAGTGGTGAATGAAGCAACGTTGCAGTCACTGCTTTCAGAATCGATATCGTAACGTCCCAGGTGCAAGACTCTGAGCAGATACTGAAGTTCCTAACACTAAATAAAATTGATGGTTGGAGGCTGAACTATGAGAAAATCCTTTCCTGGGGACAGGTGCTTCAAAACCACGGCCAAGCACAATCAGCCTCCCGAGAGCATGTTTTAGGGAGCTGCTCTTTTCATGTCACAGGAGGCTGAGAGTGCCTAACAGAGTCTGAAGTTTTGCTGATTAAATCTACCCGGTAAATCCATTGGAGCAGTTTGCTAGCCCCGGAGAGGGAAGGTGGGGTCACCAAGCCCTCCCTGCAGCATTACATCATGCACTCTGACATGCATTAAGCTCCTCGGGAGGTGTTTAACCCCTCCAGCCTCTGCAACATCTCTCCCTGGGCATAAAGTAATTTGAACTACCGAAGGGACTTTGAAAAATATGGTTTGGGCTTCCTCTGTTCCAAGAGGACCATAGGAATTGTGTAGGAATTAAATGAAATCCTGTTCAAAAAAGTCAGTTTTTGGAAATTTAGAGATGTCTATTTTATATGTGCAGGGGTAACTGAGTTCCTAATTACTTTCTCTCTTCTAATTATCAACTTAGGCAAAAATTCTGCTCCTACTTGAAGCATGGAGAAGCAGATAACGTGAATCTTGACTTGGTAGGTTATCTACAACCTGTTCTTCAAAACTCACCTATATGAATGGAGTGGAGGGGGGAACAACAGGGAGAGGAGGAGTAATTTTCATTAGGTCAATGGACAGCTTGTGGCAGAGCAGACAAAAAATCCAGCCCAAGAGGTAGCCCAAGAACAGACTAAGTCCTTTCAACATTTACTGCTAGTGCAGCTAAGGTAATATTTTCAGGCAGATTTACCTCATTTTTTAAGTTAACTAATTGACTAGTATTATGCTCTTCATTCTGGTTTACATTATTTAGTTTAAAATGGCAACAAGTCTTACGGCAAAGGACTGAATAAACCTTTTCATAGCTGGGAAGCTCATAACACTGAAATTTAAGGCCATACAGCATTGCTCATCCCAGGGAAATTTGCTTATTAATCCAAAGTTTTCTGCCTCTTCTCCTTCAGCTTCAAGGATACTGATTTCTCTGGAGCACCTGTATGGAGCTGTTAAGTTGTGGTGCTCAATCCGTGGTCCTCTCCTGATTAAGGACTTCTGTTTTCTAGTCAAGTTGAAATGTAAATAACTTTCTGTAGCACACAGCCACTGATGATCAAGGCGCTGCCTTACTTCTCAGTAGCTCTTCCCCTCTGAGGTGAGGAGAACACCTGTGTGTGTGTTCCTGACCTATCTGCATCTCTCCTTGACCTGCTGAGTTGGTGGCAGCTTGCTGGGCAATGGCCAGCGTTACGTGAGGCACTGCAGTCCACAACAGAACCGGTGTCCGGACAGGCACCAGCCCAAACCCAGGAGAAGGAAAGAATGGAAAACCCCCAAGACAATTATCCATAAAGAAAAGTTGAATTTGAGTCTGCAGCTGTTATTGCTCATCTGGTAGCTCTTCACCAGTTTAAGCCAATGCCTTGTTTGTTAAAAAAACCCCATAACCAACCACAAAACCAGCAGTCATACTAAAGAGCCAGGTTTCAAACTTCAACCAAACAAAAGCTGATTTATTAAACATCTTAGCCAGTTGTCATAATTATATAAAAAAAGCAGAACTGTGATCCATTAATGAACATCTAAGGGGATGCATGACATGGCCAGTTTCATTTGCAGTTGACTCAAGGCTCTTAAATGATGTATCAAGGGATCATTTTTTAATCCATGCCCCATTTGTTTTACTGCTGTGTCAGGGATTCTAAATGGAAAATGGGTGCTTTGCAATATCTCTGCAATTCTTTGTTTGGATGCTTGTTTCCAAAGCTTGCTTGTCTGATTAGTAAAGACAGTGTCATGCAGAATAAGAGAGAAATGTGTCACATTAGTTCTTTGAACAGTTAAACATCCTCCTGCCTCAGTGATTATTTCTCTATTTTTATTTAAATTTTTTTAAAGCAGTAATTTCTCAATTTACATTGCTTCCGTGTGATCTGTAGGGAAAAAAACCCCTTCATTCCCACTTGACCAGGATTAAAAGCCAGTTACAATCTGATTCTTTGCTCTGCTTGAGCACATAAACCAGGAATAGTTCCTAATTGCCCAGTTTCAGTATCTCTCTGAATTGTGACCCTTATGGTTTTTAAACCTAAAAAAAGGTTTTAGGTGTGTGTATCAATATGGCAGTGGTGGCAGATGAAAAACTATGGCTTGCCATAGAGCAAGAGAAGCTGTATTGATCCTGGGGCTCCTGGAGCTCCAATTAAGACAAAGCCACAATTAAAGAATCTATCTCCTGTAGCATGTTACAATAATAATACCATGATGACTGCCAACAGCTGTGAAATATATTTCAAGGTGGGTTTGGTTTGTTTTTTTTTAATCAGCCTTCATCCTTGTGTTGGGAATTAAATACTGCCTGTAAAAAGTACTAAGGTAGCATAAATGCTGCCTTAATGAACATAACTACCTATACATTATAACTCTTGATTTCATTAATAGCATGAAGACCAAACAGTGGTTGTAAGGTAAATGGCATGAATAATTTACAGGAGTACAAATAGCATGTTGTCTGCTACAGAATAACCAACAGTTCATTGAGAGCATTACCAGAAGGAAGTTCAGTTAGGAAAGATTTTCATCTTTTTTAGAAGGAAAATTTACAAGCAAGTTGAATACAGGGCAAAGCTGTGAGTCAATAAACTTTAGTCTCAAATCATGAAAGGTTTGAGACCTAAAAATATCGCAAGGAAATAAAATCTTGATTTTTCTTTAATAAAAACTCATTTTCCACCTAAAAAAAAAGGGGGGGGAGGGGGAACTCAATTTTACCTTGAAAAATTTTGACAAAGTTCTCCAGCTAGTGCATGCAGGATAGCACAAGCTGGATGCTCTTAACTGCTGGTTCCCCACTGGCACTCTGAGCTGTAATTAGTCAGCGGCAAATGCCAAATGTGCTGGTAAGAGCTGTCATGCTGGGTTTGCAGATGCTTTGTCTTAGTCCAAGGAAATGTGGCATCTTCTTGATGCAGCATCACTCCAGTGTTCTGGGGTTTTGTTTATTTTCATTGCAGCGCTGATCTGTGGGGTTCAGGCTGTGTTGGTATTTGCCCTGTCCGGTGCTTTTCCTGCTCAGCCCCTGCCTTGCTGTGAAGGGCGCAGCACTGGCTGGGCTACCCCAGCCTCAGCCCCAACGTGTGTCTCAGCACGCTGAGTAGCAAAGAGTGGGTGCCTTCAGCAGAGTATAGGCACACCCCCAGCATTCTCCTATTCTTAACTCCATGATTTTCACAGTAACTGCATTTCCCGCAGAACTGTGGTTGTCTTCTGACAGGGAGCAGATGAGAGGTTTCCATCAGAACACAGACTGCAAGCGCTGGCACCCTCTTCAGCACAAAGCAGAGCGAAGAGTCGCCAGCACACAACCATCTGCTAAGAGGCAAGACAATTCAAAAGAAACAGCCAGGAAAAGCAGGTGCCCACACAAGCTACTGACTGGTAATTTAGCCTCAAAAAGCTAACTTTTAAGAACTTTGACATTTCAGATTTGGCAGTCAATTCTGTCCGTTTGGCAGTGATGCTGGTGCAGAAAGCATGAGTACTGCCCTTGATTCCATTTGCTAGAGAGATCCAACAAGGAGTATTTCAGGGACTGATCATAGGAAATGTTAGTTTGGCCTAGCTGTGTGGTAAACAACTAAGACTTTAAACTAACTAAACTCTTCATTTTATGGAATACAATGGTCAGGAAGGCACAGTTTATTTCTCTAAGGATCAGTAAGGTCTGAATCTCTGCTTTTATATGGTTTTCGTGTGTGAGTCAGCAGCTGAGGGTAAAGCAGGATCAGGTGTCTCTCAGAGCTGAAGACTTCTTTCCCAGACACTAAGGACTACAGTCAGGGATCATAAAAATAATAAACCTATCTCCTCAAGCCCTGGTTTCCTGACTTAAGTCTACACGCTCATCTGGAGAAGTGACGATGGAAATTGTGGGAAAAATATTTGATGGGTGGGAGAGCCTTCTCAGGCAAAGATGTGAACTGTGCAACTTCTCTCTTCATCTGCTAGAAATGATTCTTGCTTGTTTCATCTGCTGTTGCTTTCATACTTGTGAGCTGGAGGGAGCCGTATAAACAGGTTATGCTTCTGAATATATCCTCACATAAATCCAAGGGACCCCCATCTCTCTGTTTGTCTCCATTTATTTGGAAAGGAGGAGGAAGCAAAAAGTGTCTGAGTGTGTGCCAGCACCTGAGTCTAAGAAACTTCACATGGGAAGAGTTTTCAGGTGCCAATTTTCAGCCTAAGAAAATAAGTTCCTCTTTCCATCTTCTACATCCAAATCACCTCCATCCTCACCACTTACCTTGTCTCCCAGTCTGCTTTACACTGCCAAGGATAATTTAATTTTTGACCCCCAGGATATCAGCAAGAGGTTCTTAGTTACCAAACCCTGACACACTGTAGGTGCTAAAAAGCTAGAAGCAGAGAAATTCTTCAGCCTTTTCTCAATATTCTGTGAGAAGACTGTCTTTCCTATGTAAACTATTTTAAACAAGGTCACAGTTTCATAAACTTCTTGCACTCGCAAGTTGTTTTGCAAGATTGCTATGGCTTTGACTTTGAAAATATTTTGTAATAGGTCTCTTAAGACTTGGCCAATCCTCTCAAGGAGTGGATGGCCGAGGAACCAATTACCTATTGCCACTCAACACACTTTTTGCGATCTATCCTATATAGTAGTCAGAAAATTATTAAAGAAAAAGCTTCAGCTTCCACTTGTTCATGAGCCTGGACTCTGTGTCGTTTTCTTTATGCGCCTCGGACGTAACAGTGACAACACACAACCTTAGAAAGGCATGAACCAGACTGCACATTGCAGAAATTATATCATAGTCCTGCCTCCCAAAGCAGCCTGTAACTCACTTCTCTTCAAAACATCCCCAGCTCATTGTGCTTGATTTGAAAATGCTAGTCACTCAGGGTGGAGTTTATGCTTGACATAGACCAGATAAACTCCAGTCAGAGCCTCACAATACTTTTTTTTTTTTTTTTTAATTTAATCTTTAAAAGGACAGGCTGCTGGTTAACTGAGAGTCCCCTGTTTGATTGACAGTATCTGTCAGAGGCAATGAACTCCACTTGAACGTTGCCTTTATGTTCCTGTGTAAAGTTGTTCAACTGTGACCCTTCCATCTGTTCCAGCTAATCTGAAAGTCATTTAGGCCCGCTTCTCCATTCATCCTAAACACAGCGCATTCTCCTGTTAACACACATATGCAACGTTGTCAGGCTGTCAGCTACGTAAGGGCTTTTCTCCCCTCTTTTTTTTTTCCAAACTCCCACAACATCTGTGTATACATTTCCTTGAAACGATTGTAATTTTAAAAAAAAAAAAAATCAGAAACTAGCTCAAATCTTACTAAGTGCTTTAATGAACACGATGGTAAATCTCACAGAATCACTTCAGAAAATATTCAGAGGGGTTCTTTAAGGAGAGGTCATCAGGTAGCTGACTCCAGTGCTCCATTGTGCATGTGCAAACGTCCATATTTTAAAGACTGAAACAAATAATTGCCTTGAAGGTGTAAGATCATTACCAAAAAAATGCATTTTAAGATTTTCAAACTGCTACTCATAAACAGCTGTTCAAACTTACTTCAAATATCTAAGATTGTCCTATTTGATATGCAATTTTAAAATGCACATGAACATATGAAAAATTGTCTGGAAACTCTTAACAGTGTGGTACTCTCAGTTAATTTACTCTTTAAAATTCATCTTACACCAGTAGGAAACTATTCCACAACAAGTTAGATAAATACTAACTGTCAGCACAGTTAGTATTTACCTTGAGGACAACTGACAGATCATCTGCTCCTTGCACACGAAGTTAACGTTGACTGTAAATTCAGGAGAATAAGTATTCCTTGTGGTCCTGCTCAGATATTGCTGCGAAACTATGAAATACATCCAACAAAAGTAAGAAAAACCCGAGAAGCAATTTCTGATGTGTCCAAGGAAATGCAAAAGGAAGGTCCTCACCCACTCAATTTGTTATTACCACAGAAGAAAGTATTTATATAAATTTCATAATTCATTATTCATTTCTGGCACATGCGCACACCGAAGTCTTTATAAAAAGACCAGGTTTTTTACCAAAAAAAAAAAAAAAAAAAAAAACAAGG